>CABHPH010144139.1:19839-34892 GCA_902168325.1 Peromyscus nudipes | reverse complement strand
CTTCACCACAGTCCGTGACTGCGGTTCTATTAGCCCATTTTACAGATGAAGACGCTCAGGGAGACGTTAGCTGTCTCGCCCTGGGATCACTGAGCAGTGGTAGCTGACTCAGACACAGGCATCCTGGCTCCAGAGGCTGGAAGGTAGGTGGGAGGAGGGGGTTTTACCCCTGGCTGTCTTTAATGGCCTTGAGTTGAGTTTGTTTAGGAAGGTGGGAGGCATTCAAGGATCTGTTTTTGAGTACCACCACACTGAAAGAGTGGCTTTAACTACAGTCAGCGTGGGGTGGAAGGGCACAGGGGGCCATCTCCTGAGAAGGCTCCAGCTGACCTGACCACGCAGTTTGCTGATTAATCCTACATCTGTGTTAGCTTTGGCTCCTTCCCACAGATTTGCAGCAGCTGTCGAGAAATAAAAGCTTTAGCCCCTCGGTCAAGTGCAAGAGCCAGTCCTCAGCCTGGGAGCAGATCTGGGGTTCACACTGTGGGGCTGGGCCTTCTCAGAAATCATCAAGCCACCTTTCTCGGAAGCGTCTTTGGTGCTGGCTAGTGGAATAGAGTGCTTTAGATGAGCTCCACTTTCGGCTCGCGTCTTGACAGTTGACCAGTTCCGGGCCCGTCCTGCTGCATTGTTCATGGCTCACTATCACAGATTTTCTGGCCAGCATCCCTGGGCTGACAGTTCCAACCACAACCTTGGAACCAGAACCTGCCATCAGGCCCAGGATTGGAATTTTCTGGAAACTGGATACCCTGTTTGGTCATCACCCTTGTGATTTCTGCCAAGTTGAGCTCATGTTTCTTTTCCTGCACGTTGCTTTTTGTTTGTTTCCTTGCTTCTGAATCTGGCAAACTAATCGTCAATATTTGTTTATTTGTGGGGAGAGTAAGGATCAAGTCTTCAGGTGGTGTCTGTACGTGTGGGAAGGAGGGGTGGCATGTGCCTGTGTGTGCATGCGTGTGTGTGTGTGTGTGTGTGTGTGTGTGTGTGTGTGTGTGTCTGAGTACATGCACATGTGCGTGTGTGCCTGTGTAGGTCAGAGAAGGCTGTCAGGTGTCCTGCTCCATCACGTCCCACCTTATTCTCTTAAGTCTGGATCTCTCCCTGAACATGGATCATACAGGTTTTTTGGCTAGGCTGGCTGGCCCATGAGACCCAGTGATCCTCTGTGGCTCCGCCATGCTGAAACTACACCTGCCTGTTGTCCCGTGGATGCTGGCGGATCCTGTCGCAGGCCATCACGCTTATGCAGCAAGCACTGTTGTCCCGTGAGCCATCTCCCCAGTCCTAACCGTTAACATTTTAACACTTAGATCTCTAAGCGTTAGGGGTTTGCTGTGACATATTCTATTGCAGTCACCTGGCCTTTAGGAGACGGGAAGGAAAAGATCCTGTGAGTGGCAGACACCATCGGAATGACCTTTGGATGGATTCTTTGCCAGGATAGTCACTGGAGAGCAGGCAGATGTGGGTGGGAAAGCCCCTTGCACTTCCCAACTGTAGCAGTGACCACCGATGTGACCCTTTTTAACATTCCTGAATTGCACTGGGGGATGCTACTCAGGAATACTGTTGTCCGACATATCCAAGGCCCCAGTTCGACCCCCAGTACCACCTTAAAAGATGAAAATGCTCACTTTGCCACTGACCGCTTCCAAAAATCTGAGCCCAGTGGAACGCGAGCTCTTGCCCTCCCTCCAGTCTTCCCTCCCTCCAGTCTTCGGGTTCAAAGGCAGCTGGATGGGAAGAGCCTGACTCAGCGCCCCCTCCTGCCTCCCTCCTCGGTCTGCCTGCATCAGATTGCGCTGTTTCCCTGCTTTTAGTCCTTCAAGCCAGAGGCAGGAAACCAAGGAGGAATTCCTTCCAGAGTCAGATGTGATGTCAGGGTTCTCTCAGCAAAACCACAGAGACAAAAGCCAAAACGATTCCAGCAGGGCATGAGGACACACGCCTGTAGTCCCAGCAGCGTGGGAGGATGAGGCAGGAGGATGGATGGCTTGAGGCCCGGAGTTCAAGATTAGCCTGAGCCACACACACACACACACACACACACACACACACACACACACACACACTCGCATGCACATCAGAAAATCTGAAAGTAAGGCTGAGGAGTTAAGAGACAGCCACAAACAGCTGACAAAGAACAGGGTCTCCAAGTGTCTAGTGTTGCATAAGGTACTTATGGCAAAATCTCTGCTTTCGGAAGGAAACCCGGTTCCGTAAATCATCTCATTTACAGCCTCCTAACTGAGCACTTGATGGATTCACTGTAAAACTACGCTGACAAGGAAACGTTCTTTGAAGAGGATGCTACAAGACCAGGGGGAAAGAAGCATAAATTGGATTCCAGTATTAACGAAGCATCTCAGGTGCATCCGGCTTTTACAATTCAAGTGCTTCCACATTTGACACCTGCCTTGGGCTCATACGCCCTGCGGTGTGGGTATGATGTGCTCTGAGTAAGGTGTGACCTGCCCACAGAAGTCTAGTGAGGTTCGGGGCCAGGAGGTGGCCTGTTTTCTTTCCATGCTGACATGTTTCCTCCCAGACAAAACTTTTAGATGATGAAGTGCTGATGGTTAAATCTGGGGTTTCTGGAGCTTGGTGGCAGAGCACTTGGTCTGGAGTGCATGAAACCCTCAGTTCAAACCTCAGTAACCCCCCCTCCCCGAAAGCTCAATTGTAATACCAAGAGGAATATGAGCTCACTTTTAGAGGTGTTTTTTGGGGGATGGTGGATTTGGAGATAGGGTCTCTCTATGTAGCCTTGGCTATCCTGGAGCTCTCTGTGTAGACCGGGGCTAGACTCAGACTCACAGAGATCCACCTGCTTCTACCTCCTGAGTGCTGGGATCAGAGATGTGCGCCACTACTCGTGGCTGCTTGGGGTGCTTTTTAAAAAGCGCACTTAGCTCGAAAGTGCTACCTTATCTAGGATAGCACTAGTGCCCTAAGATCAAGGGTGATCTGGACCTGTAGCCACTCATTAGCCTGGAAAGGACTCGGGACTCTGACAGCAGGACCTTGGCGTCTACCAACCACTTCACCATGCTAGTGGCCTAGATTTTCGGCAGGTCCTGCTTCTGTTGGACATTTGAATAGCAGGCATAAAGGTAGTTGGTGTCAGAGCTCTCCCTGTTGTTTCAAAGTCAAGATTGGTACAATACGAACTCTTTTAAGACCAAGGGTCTGTATTTGGGACCCACAGACATGCTGCAGTTCTGGAGGTCCCACTGGTGGGCTTCAGGATTCATGAGCTCTGTGCTATCACACACACTTTCTATGTATGTACTCCTTCCTTCCCTTCCTTCCTTCCTTCCTTCCTTCCTTCCTTCCTCCTTCCTTCCTTCCTTCCTCCTTCCTTCCTTCCTCCCCTCCCCTCCCCTCCCCTCCCCTTTCTCTCTCTCTCTTTTTCTTTCTTTCTTTCTTTCTTTCTTTCTTTCTTTCTTTCTTTCTTTTTGAGACACGTTTCTCTGTGTAGCCTGAATGTCCTAGAACTCACTCTGTAGACCAGGCTGGCCTCAGACTCAGAGATCTGCCTGCCTCTGCCTCCCAAATGCTGGAATTAAAGGCATGCACCACCACCTCCCAGTTTATCTGTACATTTTTCTACAACAGAAATGTATGTGTGACCCTCGCTCCAGTGGTTAAGAAGCCTGTTTTTAGAGGCCTCTGGGAAATCTTTAGTGGACTTGAAGGCAGAGTGAATGATTCTTGACGCACAAGCTTTTCTCATATCCATTCAGTGTGATAGAGTCCTCAGCATAGGCAAAGATGCCGCTCTAACCTAAGGGCCAACTTTCTGGTTCAGGTATTAAGATCTAATCAGGTATCGGGGGTGAGGTGCTGGAAAGAAGGCACATTGGTTAAGAGGGTGTCCTCTTCTAGAGGACATTGAGTGTGGCTCCAGCACCCACATCAGAAGACCTACAACCACCTGTACTCCAGCTCCAGTGTATCTGATGCCCTCTTCAGGTCTCTGTGGGTACCTGCACACAAGTAGTGAACACTCACACAGATATGTACATATGTGTGGAAACTTTAAAAAGGGAAAAGAACAGCTGGAGAAATGACTCAGCAGTTAAGAGCATTGCCTGCTCTTCCAGAGGAGCTGGGTTTGATTCCCAGCACCCTCATGGAGGCACATTACATTCTGGAACTCCAGTTCCTAGGGATCTCGCACCCTCTTCTGGTCTCCAAGGGGGTAATCAGGTACACATGTTGTGCACAGGCATAAAAGCAAGCAAAAAAAAAAAAAAAAAAACATAAAACCAAAAAAATATAAAAAAAAAAAAAAAGAAAAGGTAAAAAAGATTGTTTCTGGGCCTCCCACACTGTTTCTGAGCCGAGTAACCTTGATCTACAGCCTGAGAAAGTCTGTGCCCAGCCACAGACAGAGCTCACTGATGAATAAGTTCCTAAATAAATCACTGTCATAAAATTAGACCATGATGGGTTAGACTATAAAAGGATGAACTTTTCAGTGTCCTTAGAAGCATAGAAGCAGCAAATGTTTCCCCTAAGCTACTGGGCTGGTACTTGGAAGCGAAGATCCAACAATCATTGGAAATAGGAGCCATGAGCTGCTACCCTCCTAAGACCCAAGGAGGAAGGAACACTTCCCTCTAGGTAGGAGGGCAGACAAGGGCTATTGGAGTTCTTAGTTGCCCATGGTAGATCCTTCGAGAAAAACTATCTATACTGACCTGGGGCAGAACCGTCTGCATTGAGTCCTTGTCCTCTAGCAGAGGCAGCACCTCTAACAAGCATCTGGAGCCCAGGCTGCCTGGACACTGAAGTCACTCTTTCTTTTTGCTATCATCGTTAGTTTCTTTTCCTTTTTTTATAATCCCCCTTTAATCCCAGCACTCGGGAGGCAGAGGCAGGCGGATCTCTGTGAGTTCGAGGCCAGCCTGGTCTACAGAGTGAGTTCCAGGAAAGGCACAAAGCTACACAGAGAAACGCTGCCTTGAAAAAACAAACAAACAAAAAGTCTGTGTTCCCATGTCATTCATCATAAATGTGTGCTTGTATGTGTGCATGTGTATACGTGTGTGTGTATATGTGTATATGTATATGTGTATATGTATGTCTATGTGGGCCATCCTTCTAAGCTCACCTTTGTGCTTTCCCTGCAGGGGTTTCTTTCTAGGCCCTACAAGTGTCTGAAGTTATTGCTCCATTTCTATTCTTATTTATTGTCTTTTTCACCCATGAGAGCAGAAACTCTACCAGGGCAGTAACTTCATCTGCCTTGTTCTTTCTCATGCCTCTTGTGTTTAAAAGAGGCTTAGCATGTAGTAGGCATTCAGTTTATAGCTGCATAGTGAATCTTAGCACTTGCCAGTTCTAAAACATGTACAAGAAGAAAACCTGATGTGTCACTAACTGTATGTGAGCTGACAATATATTACTAGCTATGTGTGTGCTAACATCAGTGAGTATAAGATAGCTGCAGGCAGGCTTTCCTGCCCTGCCAGCCAGTTCCCAAATAACCACATAGAGACGATTTATTAATTATAAATGCTTGGCTGCTAGCTTAGGCTTGTAACTAATTGGCTCTTATAACTTAAATGAACCCATAGTTCTTATCTACCCTCTGCCACATGGTGGTACCTTCTTTCAGCATGGCACATTCATCTTGCTTCTTTCCACGTCTGCTTGAGATTCTGAGACTCCTCCCTTTCTTCCTCATGCTCCTCTTCTTCTTTTTTTTTTTTTTCAGACAGGATTTCTCTGTGTAGCTTTGCGCCTTTTCCTGGAACTTACTTGGTAGCCCAGGCTGGCCTCAAACTCACAGAGATCTGCCTGGCTCTGCCTCACCAGTGCTGGGATTAAAGGCGTGTGCCACCAATGCCTGGCCTTCATTCTCTTCTTGTCTGCAAGTCCCACACAACCTCTACTTGCCCAGCTGTTGGCCAGTCACCTTCTTATTAACCCAACCACAGTGACATGTATTCACACAGTGTAAAGGAATAGTCCACAGATAGCCAGGAAATCGAGGTACATCTTCTCCATCAGATCTGAAGAACTGGCATCCATGATAATGTTGGCAAGGGAGCTAGGAAATGGGCTCTCTCCCTTGCTGCTGGAGGGAGCAGAGCATGGTCTCAGCTTTCCCAAGCAACGGATCCTGGATTAACTCTTTTCATTTTTGTGATTTGCTGTTTCCCAAATTTTTAAAGTGGCTGCTTTTTTCCTCCTCAAGAATTACATCTTAAACAACAAAAATTCAATTCAGTGATCTTCCTGTTTAAAATTTTTTCTCCTTCCTTCCTTCCTTCTTTCCTTCCTTCTTTCCTTCCTTCCTTCCTTCCTTCTTCCCTTCCTTCTTTCCTTCCTTCCTTCCTTCCTTTCTTCCTTCCTTCCTTCCTTCCTTTGTGTATGGGGGGGGGCGGAAAATGTACATGTATGTGTACCCACAAGGAAGAGGGTATTGTGTGCCCTCCTCTGATGCTCACTTATTTCTTTGAGGCAGGGTCTCTCTCTATACCTGGGTCTTGAGTCTCAGTTAGGCTGGAAACCAGCACGCCCCAGTGGTCCTCCTGTCTGCTCCTGTTGGAACGAGGGTTACAGGCATTTGCATAAGGATGACAGGCTTGTTACATGGGTGCTAGGATCTGAACTCCAGTCCTCATGATTGTGGAGCAAGTACTCTTAATTGCTGAGCTATCTCTCCAGTGCACAACCCTCCCCCTGCCTTGGACACCTTTAAGTAACCTGGTTGGACTCTGGCACTACAAATATAAGTTATTAATTTCAGTCGAATGTCTTGTTTGTTGTAAGACCTCTGAAGTGTTTCATGAATATGCTGGGTGCCACTCAGGAGGCAGGGGCAGGCAGATCTCAGAATTCCAGGCCAGCCTGGTCTATAGAGTGAGTTCCAGGACAGCCAGGGCTACACAGAGGAACCCTGTCTCAAAAAGTTTCATCAAAGGCTAGGACTGGTGCAGGAGGATCAAAGTTCAAGGGTAGCCTGAGTTTCATAGCTAACGCTGTCAACCTCAGCTACGTGGTGAGGCCTGGTCTTAAAACAATTAACAATAAACAGATGCTTGATCTGAGCCCAGCATCAGGCTTCTGTGGAATGATGCAATGGTGGTCCTGAAGCTGCGCACAGCCGCTCACAGCCACTCTTGTTAAGAGGCTGTTTTGTGAGCCCACTGGAAATGTGGGGCTGGTAAGCAATCAAGCATGGCCTCCCAGTTTGAAGCAGGATCCAACAAGCCTTCCGCCAAGCCTTGTGTCTCTATAGACTGAGAAGCCTCCAGTTTCTTGGCAGATACTCTGCCTGGAATTGCATGAAATGCCATCTGAGCCCCAGCTACATGTTCCTTCCCCTTCTGGGGTCTATTACCCTTCCACATATCCCCTGTACTGTTTGGCCAGTGGCTAAGCCTCCCTGCCTGGACTCCCAGGTACCCCAGAAGGGAGTCCTACAACCCTCGAGCATCTGTCTTTTGCTTCTTTCCGTTTGGAGCTATGTAGCTAACCCAGCAGTTCCCTTTGTGGTTTTGGACTTGGTGGCTACATTTCCGAGAACGCAGCAGCCCACCGAAAGAGTCTTCGCCCCATGGCCATGAACAAGCAATAGAGCCTGGGAAAATCTGGCTTCTGCCAGGACTTGGATGTTCCCAGGTTCTCAGCGTCCTTCTTTTTAGACCTAATAGTTCTCCCTGCCAGCGTCAACATCTGCCAGCAGACTGGAGGCTCTTTGGAGTGGCACCGAGGGCTGAGGGTTGGGGCAGGGGTTTTTTTTGCCTGCGTTCAGCAAGACAAATGGCACACATATATAGCATAGATGCTATTCCAATCACAGGCCTGGACAAGTGTAGAGAGCAGCGCATTTTAACGACTTCTTGTTAGGAAGCCTGTCCCCTTCTCCTTGCTTGGTGACTGGCTGCTGCTGGGTGAAGGCCCTTCTTTCCCAAGTCACCTGGGAAGTGGAGGTCTCATTGTTCTCCAAAGATAGCAGTTCTTTATTGTGACTTTCAGGTGTTCCCTGGGGACTGGTAAGAGACTAAATGTCCCTCTGTCAACCACCTCTGTCACAGCATGAACCTTTCTAGGCCTCAGGGTCCTCCACACCTGCAAGACCATAGGGGCCCGTGGAGTTCTAATTTAACCATCCCTGTTGTCCGGCAGCTCTGATTTGAGCCAGTTATTCCCGTATCGGTTTTTCATTTCTAAAGCTTTTCCACTCATCTCTTCCTGGGGCTGAGGGACCTGAAAGAACTCTGCAATTAATTTCGTTTGGGTTTAACCACCTTATCATACTTTTCTTTTTATAGCTTAAACTTTGGAACAAATACCGAATCTCCAACATTCCGTCGCTAATATTCCTAGATGCTACAACAGGAAAGGTCGTGTGCAGGAATGGGCTCCTGGTGATCCGAGATGACCCAGAAGGTAAGCTGGGTGTGCCTGACTTTCCAACCCCCACCCCATATCCTCCCCAACCCCCGACAGCAGTACTAATGAAGTACTGTAAGTAGGTTTACATGGCTAGAGAATTTCTTGATGAAATTACTGTATTCTCCAGGTCGTGGTTAAGATTTTTAAAGGCTCAGAATGTCCCTCCAGGGGGCATTCATTCTTGGGCCAAAGCAGATGGGATCTGGAAAGGAATGTTGAGCTTCGAGGGCTGGGGAGGCTGTTGAAAGGCAGCAAGGACCCAAATCTCCTGATCTCCAGTGCTGTTTCAGGGACAGCAGCTGCCTTAGCAATAAGAGTCTGCGATGTGCATGTGTGTAGCAGGGAGTCCTCTTCTAGAAGATAGAGTAGCTGGGCGTGCCGATGTGCACCTTTAATCCCAGCACTCAGGAGGCAGAGGCAGGTAGGTTTCTGTGAGTTCAAGACCAGCCTGGTCTACACAAGCAAGTTCCAGACTAGCCAGGGATACACAGCAACACCCTGTCTCCACAAAAACAAGAAATATACACAGACAGAGGAGAGAGCAGAAGGCTTAGTGGATAAAGGCACTTGCTGCCAAGCCTGACAACCTGAGTTCCATTCCTAGAACCAGCCTCTACAAGCTGTCCACTGACCTTCCACACGCACAGTAGATAGATCCGTGTAAATAAACTAGAGATCATCCTCTATCCAAAAGGTCCTTGAGTGTGCAGCTGGCCCCTTACCTGCTCAGCAATCTCACTGGCCCTCCCCAGTGAGTTCTCATGTACATTTGGATTTGAGACTCGTGGGCTGGCGGGGTAGAATTGAATCCCTTCTGGGGAGTACCTGAGGCAGGTATTTCTAGATTCTGTCCTCAGTTGGAATGAGAACAGAAAGACTTCAGAGTTTGGAGTTTTTCAGATTTGGGGATATTTGCTTATATGTTACCAACTGACTGTCCTTAACCTCCAAATCTGAAACTTTTTGTTTTTATTTATTGGGTTTCTTGTTTTGTTTTGTTTTGTTTTTTGAGACAGGGTTTCTCTGTGTAACAGCCCTGGCTGTCCTGGAACTCCCTTTGTAGACCAGGCTGGCTTCAAACTCACAGAGGTCCGCCTGCCTCTGCTTTCTGAGTGCTGGGATTAAAGGCGTGCGCCACCATGACCAGCAAGATTTATTTATATATTTATTTGTTTGTTTATTTATTTATTTGGGTCAGGAATTCCCTGTTTGCCCAGGCTACCTTGAAACTTGCTACATAGTCCAGGCTACTCTGAATCTGTGCCCTTTTCCTGTCTCAGCCTCTTGAGTGCTGAGGCCTGAAATCTGAAATTTCTTGACTGTCAAAAAAGTTTGGAGCCAGATGGTGGTGTCATATGCCTTTAACCTCAGTACTCAGGAGGCAGAGGCAGGCGGATCTCATGTGATTTTGAGGCTAGTCTGGTCTACAGAGTGAGCTCCAGGATAGCCAGGGCCACACAGAAAGAAACTTGTCTTGAAAAAAAAAAGTTTGGATCTCAGATTTGGGGGTTCAAATTGTTCCACCATGTCACCCAGCTAAGTCTTCATCTCTGGGTTGTTCTCTTGGCCTCTGGTGAGTGCACTGCCTGCCTGCTGCAGTTAATGTCCCAGTTCCCGATGGCCTTGCTCATGCTGACCTGCTAGCTGCTGTGTGCTGGAAGTCTGCCTGGACCACCTACTCGGGGTCTGGCCAAGGTCTCCACTTCCCCCCTTGCACTGCTGGAAAACGAGTTGCGATATCTCCGCTGCCTTGTTTACTGACCCAGCTAGAGGATTCTTCCCTGGTTACAATAAAAAAGACACACACACACACACACACACACACACACACACACCTGGATATAGTAGTGTATACCTGAAGCCCCAATATTCTGGAGGCTCAGAAGGTTCTATGTTCAAAGCCAACCTGAGCTACTCTCAAAAAAATGGATAGCAAGGCCAGTGTGGTGGGACATGCCTTTAGTCCCAGTACTTAGGAGACAGACACATATACGTGGTGGCACTCTGTCATTTGAGGCCAACCTGATCTACACAGTGAGGTCCAGGCGAGTCAGAGCTGTTTTGTGAGACTTGAGAGAGGAAGGGGGGTGGGGTTGAGGGGGATATCCTATGTAGAAGGATTGCCCTTTGTAAGCAGGACATTGTGAACTCACACCTCACCAACTCCCAGGATTGTTAACAGTATAGGCAGCCTAGCCATTGTCTCCATAGTGTTTCTGGGTGGGCTTGGACACCTATATTTTTATCTGGACTCTCATCCCTGACCCCTCAGGCGATGTTGAGGCAGTGGGCCATGGACCACCCTGTGAGAGAATAATGTGTTGAGCTGGGAACATGTTAGTTCCTCTTCCTGCTGGGAGCCTGAGTATCGTCAGAATGCTGACCATCTGGGTTTTGGAGATTTCCATTTTTATTACATTTCAATCTTCACTTGGTTCCCTAGGCCCCAGCCCAGGCCTGTTGTTGCTTTAGGATCTCTGGGGCCCAGAAGCATCATACTTGAAAATTGCACAGTGGGTTCCAGTATCCATTCTGGGTTGGGAACCGTGAGGCTGGCAGGATGGGATTAAATGGCTGTCTGGGTAGGGTAGTATCCGATGCAGGTACTAGAGACCCAGCTGTCTGTCAGTTACCTAGGAGGTCTGCTCTGGTCTCCTCTCTCCTCTGTGTGTTCATCTTTAACCTTGCTTCTGCATCCGGAGATCTGGAGAGGGGCCTTCTCATCCTCCAGGCGTGGGAACCTCTGCCTAGGTGGTAATGAGGCTGTGCCATGGATGAGTTCTTTGGTTTTTTAAATTACATTTTCTAAAAACTTGTTTTGTGTATGTTGTGTGTATTTGTTGGCACACACATGCCGCAGCATACATGTAGATTCCATCAGAGCCTGTTCACTCCTTCCTTTACACATCCCAGGGATTGAACTGTGAGGCCTGGCTCCAGACACCTTTAGCCACGGAACCCTCTTGCTAGCCTAAGTTCTTTTGTTTCTGCGTTAGCTGCAGATCCTGTGGCTGGGCTCATAAATACTACATGGTGATAAAGTTGTGCCTACAGTTCTGAGGACTCCCAGATCCCAGGCCATTGCAAAGAGCCTTGACATTCTCGAAATCTGTTGCCTGTTCCAGGTCTGGAATTCCCTTGGGGACCTAAGCCCTTCCGGGAAGTCGTTGCAGGGCCCTTGCTTCAAAATAACGGGCAGTCACTGGAGAGCAGCAGCCTGGAGGGGTCTCACGTGGGAGTCTATTTCTCTGCACACTGGGTGAGTCTTTGGTCTCTCCTTAGTTTGGACCGAAGGAAACAGGACTCTCACTACTGTGCCTGAGAGCTTGGCTTCCCGGGGTGGGGACTCTGGCAGAAGTTCCCAGGCTTTGCCTTTCTTTGCTCATTGATGACAGTAAATGCTCATGCTATGATGATGGTAACAGCAAGAAAACGACCTCTCGGGCTGGAGAGATGGCTCAGAGGTTAAGAGCACTGGCTGTTCTTCCCAAGGTCCTGAGTTCAATTCCCAGCAACCACATGGTGGCTCATGGCCATCTGTAATGAGATCTGGTGCCTTGTTATAGCCTGCAGGCATCCATGCAGACAGAACACTGTACACATAATAAATAAATAAATCTTTAAAGAAAAGAAAAAAGAAAATGACCTCTCCACAGCCATT
Source organism: Peromyscus nudipes (assembly GCA_902168325.1). Taxonomy (NCBI): domain Eukaryota; kingdom Metazoa; phylum Chordata; class Mammalia; order Rodentia; family Cricetidae; genus Peromyscus; species Peromyscus nudipes. The sequence continues at coordinate 22,813 of CABHPH010144139.1, read as the reverse complement.
TCTCAGGCTGCCTATGGGGAGGTATCTCACTGCTACCTGCTGCACACTGCCTAGGCTAGGCTGAGTCTGTGCCTACTGATTGCCAGGAAGAGGTACAAGCTTACTTATCTCCTGTATAAACTGGATTTTGTGGTCCCTGCCCTCCCCTTCTCACCTGGTCCCCAGGGGTCCATGACTGGAAGTAGAGAAGGCTCGTAACACGGCAGGGGGTCTTCTTGTCTTTCAGTGTCCACCCTGCCGAAGCCTCACCCGAGTGCTGGTGGAATCCTACCGGAAGATCAAGGAAGCAGGCCAGAAGTTTGAGATCATCTTCGTCAGCGCAGACAGGTACTGTGTACCCCTGAAGGGTGAGCACCACCGCTTTCCCAATGACGGCTTAGACCCGCTTCTTTCACCTCATATTGCTTCCTCAGTGTAGCCCACAGAGTAGGGCTCAGGGAAGACATATCTGAGATGTTAACAGAGGTAAACCTCGCTGCAAACACTGAGGCCCATTTCAGTCCAGGTTGTGGTCAGCCGAAATCAAGATGTGGTTTTGGTTCAGCTCTCGAGATTGTGAAGGGGAAATCTAGAGTGGAGGGTAGAAGCAAGCTGGAGGCTAGCACAGTGACACTGTTTTGCATGGATATGTATTCATTTTCTTCAATCTGGTCACAGCTCTGTCTAAGACTACTGTAATGCACATTGATAAGAAATCACGCCTTTAATCACAGCTCTCTGGGAGGCAGAGGCAGGGGGATCTCTGAACCTGAGGCCAGCTTGGTCTACAAAGCAAGTTTCAGGACAGCCAGGGATACACAGTGAAACCCTGTCTAGACAAACCAGAAGAAAGCAAGAAAGGGGCTGAAGAGATGGCTTGGCTGTTAAGAGCACTGGCTATTCGTTTGGAGGACCCGGGTTCAGTCCCCAGCACCTACATGGCTGCTCACAACTGTCTGTATGTAACTCCAGTTCCAGGGGATCCGACATCCTTACATAGACACACATACAGGCAAAAGGCCGATGTATATAAAATTAAAAAAAGGAAGGAAGAAAGGAAGGAAGTCAGTCAGTCAGTCAGTCAGTCAGTCAGTCAGTCAGTCACACAGGTGAGGGTGTGGAGTTTCGTCCCAGAGCCCGGTCCTTTGGTCTCGGTTGTTTCTGCTTCCTACCATTCCATTCATCAATCAGCAGTCTTCAGCTCAGAACCCCCAACCAAGATCCAGACAGACACCAGGAGTTTCTGCTTCCTAAAGTCCTGGACACAGAGGCTCTCAAGAGGCCACATTCTACTTCCTGTGCTGTTCATCGGCTCATGGTTCCACCCCACAGTCTCCAGTCTCAGAGCAAGGGACTGGAGACAAGCCTGGACACATTTAAAGCTTTAAACTATATCGCCTTTATTAAAACACAAATTCTAAACAAATAAGTTGCATCCGTTTTAGGTTTGTAGTTCAATGAGCTTTGCCTCACATGTTTATCCATGTCATTATTGTCATGTAGTCAAGATACAGAACAGTTCCATTACTCAGAAGGCTCCTTTTTGCCCTTCCTGGTCATTGCACATCGCCATAGCTAGCCCTAATGTGCTTTCTATAACTTCAGTGTATTTACCTTCCCTGGCATTTCTCGTATGTATAGTCATAGGTTCCGAGTTGATGGTTCTGTACACACACAGCTCCAAGTGCAAACTAGAAATCCACAGGGAACACAATTGTGGTGTGTGTCCAGGCCTGTTATAAAAGTCAAATGTGTCAGGGCTGGAGAGATGGCTCATGGTTAAGAACTTTCTCTGCTCCATCAGAGGACCAGAATTCAGATTCCAGCACCCCTATCTATTGGGCAGTTCACAAACACCTGTAACTCTAGCTCCAGTGTCCCTTTCTGGCTTTTTGGGGGCCCTGCACAGACACACACACAAACAAGTACACACACAAACACGTACACACATATCAAATAAAATGAACCTTTTAAAAATCGAATGTGGCCGGGTAGTGATGGCGCACGCCTTTAATCCCAGCACTCGGGAGGCAGAGGCAGGCAGATCTCTGTGAGTTCGAGGCCAGCCTGGTCTCCAAAGCAAGTTCCAGGAAAGGCGCAAAGCTACACAAAGAAACTCTGTCTCGAAAAACCAAAAAATAAAATTAAATTTAAAAAAAATCAAATGTGTCTGCACTGATGATGAAGAGTTGCACATAGATATAATTGGTGGGATGGGATGTGGGCGTGGTCTGGCTGCCATCCACCTTGTGGATGGAGTATTTGCTTCTTGGTGAACAGCAGAATGGGTAGAATATCAAACACCTGTATCTTGGTGCCTGCGGAGCTAGGTTAGGAACCCTAACCCTGTAGGAGCTGGTACAACTCGGTGATAACGGGAAGGACCAAGTAGAAATACACACAGGATAAAGAAATTTTCTCCACATCTTTCTGTAGGTCAGAGGAGTCTTTCAAACAGTACTTTAGTGAGATGCCATGGCTCGCTGTCCCCTACACCGATGAGGCCCGACGGTCACGTCTCAACCGACTGTATGGAATCCAAGGTAGGCATCCCAGGCCTGGACTCTGTGTGACCTGGATGGAGACCTGCCCGTCTGTGCTTCCACATCCATGCCCTCCTTTTTAGCAGAGAAGCAACATCTTTGAAACAAAGCACAGTGATACAAGCCTGTAATCCTAGTATCTGGGGGATAAAGGCAGGTAGAGTGCCAGTACCATGCTAGTCTAAGCTATATAGGGAGACTCTGTTTCGATAGGGCCAAACCAACCAAACAGACAATTTTAAAAATTACTTGGGCCGCCGGGCAGTGGTGGCGCATGCCTTTAATCCCAGCATTTGGGAGGCAGAGCTAGGTGGATTTCTGTGAGTTCAAGGCCAGCCTGGGCTACAGAGTGAGTTTCAGGAAAGGCTCCAAAGCTACACAGAGAAACCCTGTCTTAAAAAAAAAAAGAAAAGAAAAGAAAAGAAAAGAAAAGAAAAGAAAAGAAAAGAAAA
>CABHPH010144139.1:0-19829 GCA_902168325.1 Peromyscus nudipes | reverse complement strand
AAGAAAAGAAAAGAAAAGAAAAGAAAAGAAAAGAAAAGAAAAGAAAAAAATTACTTGGGCCAGTAGTAGTGGCGCATGCCCTTAATCCCAGCACTCGGGAGGCAGAGGCAGGCGGATCTCTGAATCACTTGGGGACTGAAAAGATGACTCATTAGTTAAGAGCTTACACTGCTCTTGCAGAGGGTCCAAGTTCAATTCCCAGAATCCATGTCAAGAGCTTCACAGTCACCTGGACCCTCCCTATTGTCTTGACTTGAGTGAAAATATATAATGCAAAAGGAACGTGTTCTCTGAGTGTCTTGAGTCTAGGCCCAGAGCGCCCCTACACCAGAGATTTTTCCTCCAGAGTGGCCTTACCAAATGCTGACAGTTAGCTGCGGTGTCACAGGGAGTGAGGCACCCCTGTCACAAGGTAGCTGTGTCGCAAGTCTTGACAAGATTGCCCTAAGCTAGATGGCCAAAGTTTGGCAGCTGCCAGTGGCCTGGTCACTGGCTCCCTTTAGATGCCTTGGACTCAGCCCTGGGTTTGTGCGAAGCTGTCGTCATCGTGGGGCCACCCTGGCTCACTGAGAATCTGGCATTTGGCTTTCCTCCATCTCCTTTGTCTCCCTGAAAGAGCTGGGTTCCCCATAGGCCTCCCTGCTCCCAGTACTCTGTGCAGACTGGGGAATTTGGGGCCCTATAAGCTGTTTAAAAATGCCTTTCTAAGGGAACCATTTAGACACACTTGGCAAAAGGCAAATCTCATTAGCCATTGTCTAAGTAACCCGGGCTGCGGAGAGTATTGCAGAACACCGTGTTCTTTTGCAAGGAGGCTTAGGGGCCCTTCTGTCCTGGGTGAGGGACCCAGACGCCTTTGTCCTTCCTCTCTCCTTCATCTCCAGCCTGTGGGAGGGCAGGAGCTGGCTCTGGCTGGGTGGCTATAATGTAGAGCCTTGCCATCCCCAACATAGAGCTTTCTGTTTCTTTTTCCCCTCTTGCTCAATCCATCTCTCACTCTTTCTTCTCTTCCAGTCCCTGCTTTCCTCCTCTCCCATTTCCCATTTCCCTCCTCCCCTCTCTGCCCCTTCCTTTGCCCTCTTCCTTACTTCCCTCAGAAAATGGATTTGAAGCATTCTGTAAACATAAAAACGGCCTTTTCAGAGCTGTGCCTTTTCAGTCAGTAGAGGGCAAGTGGCCGATGCTGGCGGGTGTTTTTTTGTTTTGTTTTGTTTTGTTTTGGTAGATAAATCTTCGTATTCAAAGGGCTGGCACCTCTGTGTAGAGCTGTCTGTCTGTTGGCGGAGGGCGGCCGGGGCAGCCTGGGAATCCACTGAGTGGCCTTGGTGTTCTGTTCTGTTTGTTGCATTTAATTGTGAGCACATAAAAAGATAGAGGAGAGAACAGAGGATAATGCAATAAACACTCATACTACACCAAGAAGACTTTGTTCAGATATTTAGAAGAGAACCCAGGTCCTGTGTCCATTCCTCAGCACACCCAACTGTCAAGAAAAAAAACGAGGAAGAAGGAAGGACGAGCAGAGAAGCCTTACACACAAAGACAAGGCCCCTGCGCACCTGCTTTCCTTCCCCATGGGAATCACCACCATGTATCTGCTCACTCGTAACCTCCTAAGCTGCTTCCGCATTTCCCTGCATGCATATGAACCCATGAATAATGTAACGTTTCCTTGGTGCGTCTTTTGGAAGCATGCTTTAAATGCTGTCATAATGTAATTCTCCAACTTGATTTTTTTTTTCACTTCCATTATGGTTTTGAAATGTGTCCCCACTAATACGCGTGTCTAGTCGGTTTATCGTCAGGCCTGGGAAGTGCTGCACTGGTTAACTGTGCTGACTGACTTGTCTGCTCCCGTGTGGACGGGCAGTTGGACTGTGCCAACTGGCAGATCTGCCCCACTGATGATTGACAGCTGGTCTCTGGATTTATGAGCACATAGCCATGCATGTGTCGCGCTGCAGACTGAGCCGCTTTTGCATCTTCTGACCAAGTCCGCGTTGGTCCAAGCCCATCTCTCTGACCTGGATTGAGTTTTTCTGAGCTTCGCCACCTAAGCCAGCTCCTTTTGCCCACTCCTTCGCTCTCTTACTTAGCACAGGCGAGCTTTTGGGGGTGGGGGCATCAGGAGGAGAGAGAGCTGACGAGTGGAACTGGCTGCTGATCTTGCCAAGGTTTGGTTTGGGTTGTCATCTCCTTGCCAGCCCTACTGCCCTTCAGTTCTGATTTTCATTTTAAACATAAAAGTTGACATATCCCATCAGTTGAAATTCAAACTTAACCTATATCTGCTCTGTACTCCTATCCTACTCTATAACTGTTTCTGCTGTTCTGAGTCCCGTTGCTCGCTGCTCACAGACTCACACACAGCTGTGATCTACTTGTACATGCAGCTCTGTGCCGTCTTGAGTTCTTAGCAGTGTATCGCAACCCTTCCCAACTGGCTGCACCCTCCATGGTGGCCATGTTCACTGTCTCAGTGTCGTGCCCTGCAGTGTGCCCTAGCTCACACTTCCCTTTTCTCCAGTTTCTCCTCCTGCTCCCATTGGTCTTTGGGGGTCTGGGAGCACCTTGGGATGCTGCCATCCAGATGCAGACAGAGCTAAGTGCTACTCCTCCTGGCTCCTTTCTTCCCCAAGTGCCTGGACCACTTCAGGTTCTTTGCCCCATCTCCAGCCTCCCATCCCCACAAAACCGTTTCCTTAGCAACAGAGAAAGAAGCAGACTAAACTGTAGGGTGGACTCTGTGCATTGTCTTGAGGTTCTTCTGAACACCAGTGGGTCTCCCTAGGAGGAAGGTGCAGGCCTTGTTCTTCTCTGTGCTTTGAGGGGGATAGCGGAAGGGACTCGGCCCTGATGGGTATGCCAGCTCCCTAGAGCTGAAGGCTTAGGCCGAGTCCTCTTTGGGAATGGGAGTGTATATGCTCTGAGCTCGCAAGGTAAGCTTGGGATGCTGCAGGTGTGAGAGCGCAGCCTGCCCTCTTGCTGGGCCGACATTGCTGTTGCTGGGACTCTTACTCATATCTCCCATTCCATAGCTAACATTCTCCGCCCTGGCTTGAGGTTTCTGCTTCTCTACTACACGGCTCCCAGCCTCTGTGCCTCTGCCTTCCCAGGGAGGACTTTTTAAAACATGAGTGGATTTATAATATTTGCTATTACTTATGGAACACTTACAGTATCCCCAGGACTCTGCTGAAACATTTTACATTTCCATTTTTTTATTCCTCCCCATAATCAAGTAAGATAGAATCTGACATCCCCATTTGGCAGCTTTTGGAAATGAGGCTGAAAGAAGTTAAGGGGCTGCGGGATCTTCCTTAGAACTCCCCAGCCGTGCCAGCTGGCTTTGCTGGGAAACAAGTCTGGGCCCAGCAGCGGTATGGTCTCCTTCGTTCCCACAAGAAGCCCCTCCCCTCGCTGGTGTGGAAGGTATTTTGCATGACTGCACTGACGAGAAATTTGCTGTTCCCTTGACGTTTCCTGAGGCTTCGCCCTGTTTTCTCTAAAGTATTGACTCGGGAAAGCCTGCTTCAGGGACTGAATGCCCAGGAGGGGAAGATGGGGTGCTGATACCCTCAACGTTGGCCACTGCTCTGGGGAGGGAAGAAGAGAGAGGAAAGTAGCTTAGGGAACTGTGGCTCCGAGAACCTCCCTGGCCCAAACCAGGTGCTGGGAGGAGTCCTTGGCAAAGGCCATGTCCTGGAAACAGCCACAGCTCTCCCAACGGGGAAGGCCAGTGCTCCCATCCCATTGGGCCTGGCTGGGTGGTCTTGTAGTGGTCCCCACTGTAGCATGAATCTTAAAAGTTCTTATTAATAAAATCAAACCTGAGCCAGGTATTGGGGTGAACATTGGAAGGTCAGAGAGACAGAACAAACCACAACTAACCTCACCTGGCCAACTTCTCAGCTGATCTTGTTTCCTCAGACTGGATGCCCCGAGCCCTCATCCAGAATGGGTCTCAGCTGAACTGCTGCTTCTTGAAAGCCTAAATGTTTCTCCAGGCCAAATGCCTCTCCAGGGCAAATGCCTCTAGTTTCTGGTCCTCACGCTTTATATACCTTTCTGCTTTCTACCACCACTCCCTGGGATTAAAGGTGTGGCTTTCTGGGATTAAAGGTGTGTATCACCGTGCCTGGCCGTTTCCAATGTGGCCTTGAACTCACAGAGATCCAGAGGGATTTCTGTCTCTGGAATGCTAGGATTAAAGGCGTATGCTACCACTGCCTCTGTTTAATATTGTGGCTGTCCTGTTCTCTGACCCCAGATAAGTTTATTAGCATACACAATATTTTGGGGAATACAATACCACCACACCCCACAGCCTGTGAGACTGACTAACTAGGTGGCAGCTACGTTGTGCCAGGCGGAGCAGACAACTGCAGAGGTAAACTCCCCTTCCCTTTGCCAGCCCTCTGACTCAGCAGAAGGGTCCACCCTTAGAGGGATCTGAGGTCAAACCCAAGGTCACCTGAAGGGAAAGGTGGACACAGAGGTGAACATGGAGCACAGGTACCCTCCAGGGCCTCTCGAGTTCCAGGCCTGATTGGGTGTATTCCATGCACTGTGCTCGCATCCCTGACACTGCCCTGTCCCTGTGGACCTCACGGCCTTGAGTTCCTAGACATGAGCTTTGGTGCTCAAAGCACCAGCGCTAAGGGAGGACTTTTTAGTTTTTCACAGCTAAGGGGATGGAGTGGAGAGAGCCTGGCCAGAGGATCTGTGCCTCTGTGGACTCAGCAGTGGGCTCTGGGGGCAGCCAGCCTGAGTCCTCGCCCTCCTGCTCTGGTCCCCCCACAGGACAAAGAGAGCAACAAATAAATCCCCTCACAGTGATTTGATGGCGAGACAAAGGAAGCAGACTTCCCTCACAAGCTTGTCTTTCTTTCCCTTCCCAGAGCTCTGTGCCTGTCTGTCCTTCCTTGACCAGCTCTGCATCCCGAGTCCAGGCTAAAAACAGGCCCACTGCCTGTGTCTAATCATAGCAGTGGGCGGGCTCTGGTTCACCCAGTGCTCAGAACTGCCCAATTTCAGAAATACCAGTTCAGATGAAAGACCTGTGCCAAGGCTTTCTAGAGATGGGGACGTGGCAGTGGGGATCACCCGTGTCCCAGGCTGCCCTGTGTGGCCTTCAGCCCCAAGCTTTCTTTGGGCTACTGATTTTTAAGTCCTATGTGTGTGGAGACACAGCCAACGTCAGTCCAGGTCTCCGGGGGAGAGGCAGCCATTAAGACAACTTCCCAGGACTCCTGTTCAAGACTTAAAAGTCCGCAGGAGTGGGGGCGGGCACAGAAGCGGGGTTCTCTTCACCTGTTCCTTGTCACGCCCATCTAGCTACTTCTTCTAATAGATGTGAACCAAATGAATTCGTTTATTACTTTTGAAGATAGGCCCACCACGGTGTGCCCACTGGGCCCACAGCCACAGCAGGTCACAAAGCACTGGGGACATACTTCTGGTACCTCGCTGTACCCCCCATGGAGAAGTAAAATGTCAGTGGAGCAAATTACTGACCAAATACTTCAGAACCTATAAATATTAAATTGCTCTGGCTTTCATATAGAATTCAGGCTCTGGTCTGCCCCCAAGGGGAAGTACCTGGAGAGCTCTACTGGGGAGGAGACCAGCAACCAGTGGAGAGACAAGTGTCCCCAAAGGTCAGGGCAGAGGCAGACTCTGTGTGAGTGGCAGCTCTGGCCAGCAGAGAAGCAATGGGGAGCGGGGTACAAAGAACAAGGAGGCGGCAAGCCCAGATGCAGCTATAAACCAGGTCAGGATTTTCCCCGGTGTTCATTTGGGGATTTATAGGTGAGTGCATGTGCTCCACTGGGAAGCGGTCTGTGTATCCTTACTCCAGGCCAGACTTCCGGGTCCTGCTGCTTCTGGGGACTGCTCCTCTTAGAGTGTTTTGGATTCTCCACAGGCAGCAGGGCTGTGGCTGGAGATGGCGAGTGCCAAAGGCCTGCACTGGCTCAGCTGTCCTCTGCCTCCCTAATTTGTGCTGCTGACTTGAACCAGGCTCTGCCCTTTCTTGTACATCCCTGCTCACTGGGGCTGTGCTCCTAGGTGCTTGCTCTGGGGGTGGCCTTGGTGGCTGTGTAAGGACTCTGCTCATACCTGTTGTCTTGCTGTGTGTGTGTATCCATGCACTGTGAGGGTCGGTCTGTGGATGTCTTTATGCCACCTCTGTCTGCTTTAGACTCTGCCAGCTGGGGCAGCCTGCTGTTCCTTTGGAGGTCTCTTTAGGGTGTACCCACCACTGACTGATTGGCTGCACCTATGTGCCAAGACCCTATGCCCAGTTGCGTGTGTGTGTGTGTGTGTGCGCGCGCACGCACGCGCGCGCTTGCATACCCTGTCTCTGTTCTCTTAACGATAAAGGCCCCTGCCTCGTTTATCACTCAGTTGCTGTTGATGGAGCTGAAAAAGATGGGGACTCCAGCTCCTTCCCAGCATTACCTCCCAAGAACTCCAAGGCATAGGCTTGCTCAGCATTCCATGGAGTGACTCCACACAAACCGAGCTGTCAACAACTGGGCTTAGTTTCAGCCCAGGGCTTCCTAGCTTCCTAGACTGGACTCTCTTTTTTTTTTTTTTTTTTTGAGACAGGGTTTCTCTGCATAGCTTTGGAACCTTTCCTGGAACTCACTCTGTAGCCCAGGCTGGCCTCGAACTCACAGAGATCCACCTGCCTCTGCCTCCTGAGTGCTGGGATTAAAGGAGTGCGCCACCACAGCTCGGCCTGACCTGGATTCTTACTGTGACCATGTGGATGTCCCCAGTCTGGAAGACAGGCTCCACGCTGTCTCAGGCTGAGTATTGCTCTGTCTTTCTTGCAGGCATCCCCACGCTCATCGTGCTGGACCCTCAGGGGGAGGTGATCACTCGGCAGGGCCGAGTGGAGGTGCTCAATGACGAGGACTGCAGGGAGTTCCCATGGCACCCGAAGCCCGTGCTGGAGCTCTCTGACTCCAACGCTGTGCAGCTCAATGAAGGTCCCTGCCTCGTCCTTTTTGTAGGTACGGAGGAGCCGAGGGGGCCGTGGGGGACAGGTCAGAATGGACTGCTCCTGGGAGGTGGCTATCTCTGCAGCCTCTTCCCGTCATTAGCCGTGCTGAGCTGGGGGCCTTTGTCTCCCCAGCAGCCTTGCTTTTGACCCCAATGATTTATTCATGACCATCCCCCTGTGGGCGGTGGTCTGGAGCAGCGACTGCTCAGCTTCCCCTCTGTGCTGCTTCTGCTGCCAGCTGGGCAAACAGGTCAGGCAGGAGGATGCCCCAGCCCCCCATGAACTGAACCTTTGTTGGGAAGGGAGAGGGGGATTGCTGGCGTGGCAGCTGCAGGGGGTGGGGCCCCCTCAGGCTAAGGCTCATCCAGGGCTGCTCCTGCCACTCTCCTATGCTCTAATGAACAACTCCAGGAGACCACTCTCTAGAGCTGGCCCAGGTCCGTGGGGGTGGGGATGGGGGGTGCCCCTGCACCTCCAACCCTCAGAAGCTGTGCCTCTCGGCCAAGGCCAAGTCGAAGGACAGAAAAGTATCCCTACATACTGATGGGGTGACTCAGGATGCTCTCACAATCTACGGCCAAGAACTGCGGGCCTTTGCCGGTCACCTCCAACTGAACTGCTCTGTTAAGTCCATGGTTGGTATGGTCCCCACCAACTTCACTGAGGGCCTGGGGAGTACACTCAGCACCCTACTCCGTTCTCTGGGGTCTGGTTGTCAGGTCCCCAGCATGGGAGCTGCTAAGCAGACTCGTCTGGTCTTGGGTAGGAAGGCCTGCTGGAGCTAAACAGCCTTGAGGAATATTGACTGTGGGCTGTGGAGCTGTGGAGCCCGCTGTGGGTCCTCACACCCACATCCTGGAGCCCATTTGGAAAGGGCTCTGAACTTGCGGTTCTTTTGGTCTTCTCCAAGGATGTGGAAACAAAGTCCCAGCGAGGCAAACAAGTTGGGTAGCATCACAAAGTGAATTAGACGGGGGTGTCCCCAGTGTTAGTCTGCGTCCCGTGAGCCTCTTGGGCAGTATGGTGTTTCTGGGTAGACTCCTGCCCTCTCCCTGTTGCGCTGGCTCTTGACCACAGGCTCCAGCAGCCTTGTGTGTGGTGTTCCTCGTGTTGTCCTGTGGACCCTCCCGGACAGGTCTGGCTACCAGTTGTGGAGGTGGCTTTGTAGCAACTATGGTGTCCCATCGCCACCAGAGGGGACCACGGTGTTCGCTTCCCTGTGGCAGTCCTGGGTCTTGTTCTGTGACTGGAAGAAAAGCTACCAAGGGCTCAGGTGTTGGCATGGAAGCGGCACAACTTCCTGGATAGGTTTGTGACCTCCATGACGAGGTCTGCGTGCCAACAGGTGGGCTTAGACCTGTTCACAGAGCCTAGCTGTGCCGAATAAGCCTGGCGAGGTGCAGGCCCAGCCCTCTGGTCATCCCGGGTTACCACTCGTTGACAATCCAGGGTTTCTTGTCCTTTGTCGTCTCCTCCCATGTCACAGATTCTGAGGACGATGGAGAGTCTGAGGCAGCCAAACAGCTGATCCAGCCAATAGCTGAGAAAATCATTGCCAAGTACAAAGCCAAAGAAGAGGAGGCACCACTGTTGTTCTTTGTGGCTGGGGAGGTGAGTACAGAGAACGGGAGGTGAGTACAGAGAAAGGGCCTGGTCCCCTGGCAGGGCTGACAGTGGGGACTTTCAGGACATGAGTAATCTTGGCTTCCAGAGGTTTGAAGGAACCTCTGGGGCTGAGCTGATTGTGCCACATACAGATGTAAGAGGAAAGGTGTGTCCTTAGTCATCAAAGAACATTTCCTATCCCTGCTCTCTCCCCCGCCCTTCCTTCTCACTCAGCGGCCTCGGAACATTAGGAAACCCTCCCAGGGCTGTTCCCCACGCACTGCCTGCCGGGAGATCAGCGTCGCAAACATCAGTCAGCCACCCTCACTCCCGTCCATGGTGCTGGGTCAGAATGGGCCCCAGAGATTGCAGTGGCAGCTTGCCTAGCCCCACTGCACCAGCCTGCAACATGGGCTTAGCCATCCCAGGGATCCTGGCTTAGGACACAGCTGGGACCCGAGGTCACTCACGCCGCTGAAGGTGCTTGGGGAGGTTGGAAGTTGCTGCTGTTCCCCGGCTCTTGCACCCAAGGGCATAGTCCTGGAAGGCCCTCACTGTGCCAGACTGAGCAAGGGACTTTGCCAGGGTCAGAAAGTGGGCCCTCAGAGTGGAGACTCCCTGTGCAGGTGCCTGGCTACCCTGGAGCTGGGGAGCTTGCGTCCTATAGGCACCCGTGTTCTGCAAGATGGCCGTGGTCAGCAGCGCAGGCGCTCTTCTGGCTCCTTGTGCACATGCTCATTGCTTCTCTACCCCGCCCCAGCACCCCTCTGAGGCTTACATCAACGGACTCTGTGAGGCCACCCCTGCAGCCCCTCCTGCACAGGTCTGAGCCATCAGTTGGTCAGAGGCTGTACACTGTGTCTGGATCCCAGCAGAAGCACAGGAGACAAACAGAAGCCAGACACCCTAAGCCACCCATTCATCAGCTCCTCAATAGCCGCCCCTGGCTGCCCTGCTGGGCCCCTTGCAGGCAGCTCCCGTGGCCCTGCTCGGCCCTGGGGTGGAGGGGAACAAAGAGGGTTCACAGGCTCCTGCCCGGGGGCTCCCAGCCGCTCCATACAAAGCACAGCAAGACTGCTCTGCATGTATTAAACTCTAACCCCTGGAGAATGGCTCCTAAGAAAAGATGGGTGCAGAAGAGAAAGGGCCGGGCTGGGGGCAGGGCAGGGATTCGGGAGCCCAGCTGAAAAGCTTTTGAGAGTTTTCTGGACCCTAGGCGCCTCGCCAGGAACTTCACCTGCTAGTCTCCCTCCTACCTCACCTCTCTGACAGGAACATAGACTTACTACCTTGTTTCATAGAGGAGGAGAGTGAAGGATGGACTCTCCCTAGGCAGGGCTGGGAGCACAGAGGACTGGTTTCCTCTCATAGCATCCCGGGCAGTAGGGATAGGGCCTAGGCTCCATGGTGTCCCTTGCCAAGGCCACACGGAAAGCAGTAGCAGAGAAAGAACCACTGAGGTTGCTGTGACTCCAGGGTAGGGCCCTTCTGCTTCTGACAGATGGGCCAGTTCATGCCTAGAAGGACGGGTACTGGGGACATTGTCCATGGATCAGAAAGCTAGGCAGAGGCCCCTGTGTCGTCCATTGCTCCACCCAGGCTCTAGTCTTGGCAGCTGACTTGGTCCAGCCCTCTGTTCTTCTGCAAGATAACCTGGAACAGGGTGAGAGTTGGGGGGCGTGGGACAGGGAGATGGAACATGGACATCAATTAACTGAGCCCAGCACTGTGGCCCAGGGCTAGAAGAGTCCTGGAGTTGTTTTTCTATCCCAATCCTGTCCCTTGGGATAAGAAGTGGTTAATCTGAAGCCTTCATGGACTTTAAAATTCATCTCTCTCTGGTTTGCTCAGAGGGAGCCAGAGGAGGTACTGGAGCTCTTGGCTTGGTCCAAGCCTCCTAAAGGGGTAAGACGACCAGTATTTGTCCAGGTGCTTCCCTCTTTATCATTAAGGTTTTTATTAACCCGTGAGGGCTGAATCTGGTGATCAGTACCCAAGATGTGGGAACACCCGGCCTTACCAGGAGGCACATGCTAGTTTATGAGGAAAGATGTCACTGACAGCCCTCCTTAGTGTCTGGGCGTGGAATGGATTGTGTCTGAGGAACCGTTGAGCTTAGGTTTTATCCCTCCCGTTCACCCCCATTGAAGGCCAGGAAGACCCCAAGTCCTTTCTCTGCAGGGCTACTCAAAATATTTCTTTAGAGGGGCTGGAGAGATGGCTCAGTGGTTAACAGCACTGGCTGCTCTTCCAGAGGACCCAGGTTCAATTCCCAGCACCCACATGGCAGCTCACAGCTGTCTGTAACTCCAGTTCCAGGGGATCTGACACCCTCACACAGACACACATGCAGGCAAGACACCAGTGCACATAAAATAAAAATAAATTTAAAAAAAGAATATAGTCTTTAAAAAAATTTTTTCATTAGAATTAGAATATTATATATTGTATAGTGTGAAGTCCCGTTATCCATTAACTGTGGTCTGAAGCATGAAAGGTCACCTCAAATAGTTGCTTCTCTATAAAAGCTTTTCCTTTGCCAGGCAGTGTTGGCACACACCTTTAATCCCAGCACTCAGTAGGCAGAGGCAGGCAGATCTCTGTGAGTTCGAGGCCAGCCTGATCTACAAATCGAGTTCCAGGATAGCCAGAGCTGCAATACAGAGAAACCCTGTCTGAAAAACAAAACAAAACAAAAAAAAAAAAAAAAAAAAAAAGCGTTTCCTTGTCTTGTGTTTGCCTGTTTGGATGAGGGGTATCTGTTCCCAGGGAACTCACCTGGACAGCATCTGGGGATACTTGGCAAAGCCCTGGCTTCCTTTTCAGACAAATGAAATGAAGTAGCCTCCAAGCTGGCTGGGCACCCCTGCCTTCCTTCCACATAGGGTACAGGAGACAGTAAGCTGTTTTTGTTGAAAAACATCCCAGAGTTGAAATCCTGACTGGCGTCAGGTAATCCACAGTGGAGCTGCAAAGAACTGAGAGCCGATTGCAAACCCAAGCAATTAGGACTTGATAATCTTAAGCAGAGGGTGTGTGAAAGCTGCTCTTGGGCTCATGAAGAAAGGTAGCTTGCCTCCTGGGTTGGGGGATGCAGGAAATTGAATGGCCCTCTCCCTAAGGCTGGGTGGAGTCCTTATCCTTCCGATAGGAGCCCATCACTCCAGGATGCTGGCGCTGTCCCTTTCCCATGCTCTCTGGAGACTGAAGGGTTCAGAAGACTCCTGTTAAAACTTACTGGTTTTCTTGCCCCTCTGGTGACTTCCAGGATGACATGACCGATTCCCTGCGAGATTACACCAACCTGCCTGAGGCCGCACCTTTGCTCACCATTCTGGACATGTCAGCCCGGGCCAAGTACGTGATGGATGTAGAAGAGATCACCCCAGCCATTGTGGAGACTTTTGTGAATGACTTCCTAGCAGAAAAGCTCAAACCAGAGCCCATCTAGTGGGCTCTGGCCTCCTGAGACAATATTTAAGACTCAGTCTTCTCCCCTTCCTTCCCTCTGCCCTTGGACTTTTCCAGTGTGTCCTGAGTCACACAACCCAAGTGTCCAACCTCTGTGGTGCCTTGTTTCTGCATTAACAACTCAGCCAGCACCCAAGGGTGCACCTCCTCACAGCGGCAGCAGAACCCACTGTGTCTAGAGACTGCTTGGGATGTGTGAGGTTGGCATGACCAGCTAGCATCGGGACTGCCACACTCTCCTGGTCACTAGGTCTTGGTGAAGGGCCTTCCAGGGTCTTCTGCAGAGTGAGCAAGCAGGGACAATTGGGGCTCTGACTCTGGGGTCAGAACACATACCCCAAGCCAGAGTTTCTGCGACATTCATACCTATGGGAGTTACAGAGGAAGGACCATGGCCTCCGGACATCAGCTGAAAGCCGTTGGTGAAAACATGCTTTGGAAGGAAAAACAGCATATCAGTGGGTTCTTGGGCTGGGGACCTTCAAATCTAGAAGGAAACTTGTGGGTGTTTGGTGGGAAAATGAATAGCCGTGCTAACAGTTCATAGAGTGCTTACTGTGTGATTAGTTTCTTGATCTCTCTTCCTTGCTCTCGTCCATCCCCACGTTTCTGCCCATACAAACAGCCCCCACTGGCTTAGAATTTTAGTAATGAATTCTCCCCCTTGGACATCTTCCCAAGACAGCCCTGTGTTCAGGAGAAGTGCTGCCAGCTGCCAGGGGCCTCTCTGTGGGCTGGTTCTGTGCCTGAGGCCACTGGACCTCTGCAGAGGCACCTGCAGCTCCTTCCTATTCCATTTTCTTTTCAACTTGGCTCCAAAAGGCAGTGAGAATTTTCTTGTCCCTAGGAACTTGCAGAAGGGGCTGTGTGCTAGTGGAGTGAGGACAGAGGGCATGTCAGCGGGAGTCGGCCCTGACCTCCTGTGCTCAGCCCAGGGAGCTGAACTGACCACAAGAAGGGAAGTGCCAGCTACACGTTCTTAGGATCTGGGCTTTGGCCTAGAGCGTCCCAGGAGTTTAGTCTGTCACAGTTGGGTATTGGGGCTTTCAAAGCGCCTGGCCCTCACCTTCAGCCCCACTCAACACTTTGCCAGCCCAAACCGTTTATTTTGCAAAACCCAGCCATCTTCCCCCAACAAGCTATTGGCACTGTTGCTCCTTGCTGAATTGGATTGTCGATTTGTAGGTCAGAGGTACAACATTAGTTGGTACTTAGTCTATTGGATGCTGCCAGCCTGAAATGCAATCACCTAGAAAGAAATAAAGCAGGCCTCTCTGGACCTCATCCTTCACGCCGTTCTTCCTGTCTTTAATGATGAGTCTTTTTTCACTTGAGTGCTCTATTTGGGATGGGGAGGGGGAGTGTGCTAGAACCTTCAGGAATCTAATGAACTGGGGCTGGGGACAGAGTTTGGTGGTAGGATGCTTGTCAAGCATGCATAAGGCCCTGACTTCAATACACACACACACACACACACACACACCCCTTAACCGTAAGCATGGCCATCTGTTTCTCTAGTTGGTTTTTAGAAGGCAGGAAGCTGATTGGAGGCTCAGTTCTCAAACTGAAGACCTTGTCACGCACTTTGCTGTGTCCTTCCTTACAGGGAAGCTGAGCACTGACCCCTCCGAGGAGAGATAGGGGAATCACCATGAACCTCACTTCCAAGAGTAGGGCAAGGGATGGGATGCCCACACTCAGCTCTTTCCTAGGGTTAGGGGCTTTTCTGCCAGTGTCCCTGAGGGGGATGAGGAATAAGATGAACTCCCTCCCTTGGAAAATGAACAAGTTTCTGTCTGTGCCCTGTGTCCTGACTGCTTGGAAGGAAAGGATGGTGTCCCTCTCGAGGGCAAAAGGAAGCAGGCCAGTAGGAGATGCCATTAGTCACTGCAAGAGAAACAGGCTCTCTGTTGTATCATGGTGGCCTGTACTGGGCTGCTGCTTCTGAACCACTAGCCACCCCTAGCAGTTGGACGAAACGCCAGAACTTCCTTTTAGAATGGACCACTGGGGAAGGTTAGTGCTGTACAGCTGCCACAGTGGGAGGAAAGTGCCATGGAAGGATCTCATCGCATCAGTGAACATCCCCTAAAGGTTACTGCAGCCGACCAAGTGGGTGGCATGCTAGCTCCCACCAAGCAGCTCCGAGATATCTTCCAATTCTCCTTGCTAATTGGAAACAGGCTGAAACACCAGCTGTGACATATCCACAGGCTTCCGCCAGCAGCAAGGGAAACACCATGCCCTGCAGTTCCATGTGGGAAGGTAGCTATAAAAATGCCACTGTATAATTCCCAGGTTTGTGTTCAAAATGACCTCCAGAGCCCATTCACACAATAGACATACTTTTTTTTTGTTTTGTTTTGTTTGTTTTTTTGAGACAGGGTTTCTCTGTGCAGTCTTGGCTGTCCTGGAACTTGCTCTGTAGACCAGGCTGGCCTTGAACTCACAGAGATCCACCTGCCTCTGCCTCTTGAGTGCTGGGATTAAAGGTGTGCACCACCACTGTCGGGCACATTTTTTTTTTTCTTATTTCTTGAGACCAAGTCTTACTCCAAAGCCTAGACTGGGCTAGAAAACACTGTGTAGCCTCAGCCACTGTGGAGACTCACCTCAAATTCATGACGGTGTTCCTGCTGCAGGCTCCCAAGTGTTGGGACTAGCAGCATGAGCTAACGTGCCCAGCAAGAGAAGACATTTCGCTTGCCTTCATACATAAAAGATCAAAGGATAGGGACTGGAGAGATGGCTCAGAGGTTAAGAGCACTGGCTGTTCTTCCAGAGGTCCTGAGTTCAATTCCCAGCACCCACATGGTGGCTCACAACCATCTATAATGAGATCTGATGCCTTCTTCTGGCCTGCAGACATACGTGCAGACAGAACACTGTATACATAATGAATAAATAAATCTTAAAAAAAAAAAAAAAAGATCAAAGGATAGCCTGGAATCCGAGCACGAGGGAGGGAGGGAGGTGGGTCATAAGTTCAAAACCAGCCTGGGCTTCATGGCAACCCTGTGTAAGAACACCAAAAATAATAAACAAATCCATACAAGGAGAAGGACATGTGTTAGGATAATGATGGAAAGGGGCAGATGGAACCAGCTTCCTGTCTAAGAGTCAGGTGGTGTCGGCTCTGTTCTGCCCACCACGTGTGCTTGAAAACAGTGGCCGCCACTTATTCCGGCATACGGAGCCCCACTGCTCTCTTGGCGAGCTTCAAGTGGTAATTTTCAGCCAGACTTTGTTTTTTCCTGTTGCCTAATTAAAGATATTAAAAAGCTGTTCCCCCTCCTGCTCCCTGTGCTCAGGGCGGCAAACTGAAGCCAGCGAGGAGATAGACAGCAGAAGATGGCTTGGAAACAGGTCCGTGGACTTGCAATGGCATTATTTAAGGGGAACAGGGAGAAAACATGGGCATGTGAGGACATGGGGAAATGCTACACATAGTTGACACACAGGGAGTGGCCTGAGCTAACATCTGGCTCCACGTGCAGAAGTGGTCACATTCTGTGCACAGGGACATTTCTTCAACCAGCCTGGGCAAACCTGTGCCTGCCTCATAGCACCAGATCACCAACAAGGTAAAACTGTTAGGGTGGCAATGCCCAGGGGCTGCCAAGGTTCAAGAGTGCCCCTCTCCACTCTGTCTTGTGGGGCCAGGGGCTGACCTGAGACCCCAAGCTCACCAGATCTTACAAAGTTTCCCTGATTGACAAAGCTTCCAGGCAGGCTGCTTAGGGAACTTTCTAGGGGACCACTGTTTACTGACTTCATTATTAATGGCAGCAGCCTGTGGGCATATGTGGCGGACTCCAGGAACAAATGGTTGTATATGGAATTATAGGGTGGTTCTGCTTTGTGGCTGGGCACTCTGCTTCGGGGGAATCAGAACAGAAGAGTGTTCTCCTTGTACCTTACGGTGGAAAGATGGAGGCAAGTTTCCTGGCTTCATTCCTGTTGCTGTGATAAAACACCCTGACAAAACCCCTACCGGAGAGTTCCAGGGCGCAGTCCACCAGAAGTCACTCAGACGACAGGATCCCGTGCTGCCACCCATGGGCGGGTCTAGACATGCACATAGGCCAGCCTTGTCTAGGCAGACTTCATTGAGATTCCTTTCCCAGGTGATCATAGCCAGCGCCGTTGACAATGAAAACTAACCACTGTGTGGGTCACCCTTGTAGTGTTTTGGAATACTAGGGGCTGGAGAGATGGCTCAGAGGTTAAGAGCACCGATTGCTCTTCCAGAGGTCCTGAGTTCAATTCCCAGCACCCACATGGTGGCTCACAACTATCTGTAATGAGATCTGGCACCCTCTTCTGTATACAGAATAAATAAATAAATAAATCTTTAAGGAATACTACAGGAAATGTATTAAGTGATGTGTGTAGAATTCATTCTGAAGAACAGTTGAGATTTCCTTTGAAAGCACCGACTCTTAAAAGCCACCATCCCTACAGGCAAATGTGCTGCCCAAGTAAGCTTCAGTGGCCTCAGGGCCAGGCTCTGGATGCTCATATATCAAATAACAATCAGACAGACGAGAGTTAAAAATGCAGCCTTGCCCACCTACTCAGGCAAGGAAGGCGGAGTGACCCCTGGTGCAGCTCTCACTCGCTCCCCTCCCAACCTTTGTCTCCACTCATCAAGCAGCGATCCTGGTGCTGGACCACCGCAACTCTGGGCCTTCCTGAGTAAATCGACACAGCTGGGGATCTCTATACAAAGAGGAGGAAGCCCAGGCCAATCCCCAGAACACTGGGCCACTGAGCATCCACAGTGTCTCCTGAGACTTCAGTGAAGACTTGGTGTGCAGCTGTGACCTCAGCTGCTCAGATGTGCCAGGGCTCTGTTCAGAAACCGTTCATCTGCTAATTTGTCTCCTAGTTTAGTTCATTTGTGTATTCACTCATTCATGCAGTAAAGGGGAAAGAGGACAATGTTGCAGTTTAAAAGCAACATTCTTCCTTAAAGCAAAACAAGAGGACCCCAAGAGGCAGGAGCTCCCCGGAGCAGCTGGGGAGGCAGCTGGGGGAGGTAGGAGCCCCATGGAGCAGGGGAGGCAGCTGGGCGGAGGTAGGAGCCCCGTGGCCTACAGCAACCCATGGTCAGAGAATCCTGGGTGGATGCTGGCATCTGGGACTTTGTGTGGCCTGAGATGAAGTTCAGCCTGGGTGGCAGAGAATCAGGAGTTTCTGTGAACTCCGGAGCAAGCGGTGGAAGAAGATCTCCAGTGGTGTTTTGCCCCACACGCCCAAGTGACCAGGATTCTCACCAGTTAGCAGCTGGATGAGGGAAGGATGAAGGAGAACAACACTTCCCTCCCCCTGCCCTGAAGCACTGGCTAAGGCTGTGTGTGACAAGAGCACATTGGGACACCAGTGTTCTCCCAGAGACTGGACATGGAAACGGTGCCAATTCTGCCACTTCCTGTTAATGTCCACATTCTCTTGAACTTCCGATTCTGACCTGCTAAGCTGAGACCCAAGCTTGCAATGCTCTTTGGCAGAGGGAGACAGGGCTCCATTTGAACTTAAAGCCAGGGCAAGTCCAAGATCTTTAACTTGAGGAACCCTTTCTGAGGTGAGGAATCTTTCTGAGGTGAGGCTCGCCACCTTGTGGCCAAAGCCACTGCTATAGCTAGGCTCACTGCAAAGCCAGGCTGGAGCTTTGGCCAGACTGTCCCAACGCTGCTCTTCCAGCCGTTGGCAGTTTTCGTATCACGGACTGCTGCTCAGTTTTATTCCTGTTTCCTAGGGAAACGGTGATAGAACCATTCCTTGTCTCAAAAGTGAAAATTCATGGTAGCGATTTTCCATTTTCAATCAGCAAGAACTTTTTTTTTTTTCAGAAGACAATTTTGTTGTTTGTTTTTCTAGACAGGATTTCTCTATGTAGTCCTGGCTGTCCTGAAACTATCTGTAGACCTGGCTGGCCTCAAACTCACAGAGATCGCCCTGCCTCTACCTCCCGAATCTGGGATTAAAGGCCTGTGCCACCACCGCCCAGCTCCAAAACACAATTTTATCTAGACAGAAACTTTCAAAGAACATAGAGAAATTGGGCCTCATTAAAACGCACTCTTGTGAAGTGATTTAACATTAGAATGTAATGGGGGAACGAGACACACACACAGCAACTCATCCATTGCAGGGTTCATGAGACCCTGTCGTACTGCCATGTGTGGGTGAAGGCTACCTTTTCCCCACAACGTCTACCTCCACCCATCCCTACTCTTCCCCAGCACCCTCCAGAGCAAGAAAAACAGCGGCACCCAGGCCATTTATTCCACCTCAAGTGCCAGCAACAGACTGGATCTGTGCTGTCCAGGGGCTCTGGGTTGGAGAGGTCTGTGGCAGCAGGAAAATTACATGGGCAGGCCACTCCAGGGGGGAGCGCGCCCTTTGGCTGGCGGTATCCAGAGAAATCGGCAGGTACACCAGCCAGTGGTGATTCTGGAAGACACAGTAGACACCCCTTCCCCATATTCAGCAAGAACTTCACCACAGGTACTCCCCTCTAGTCACAGTCACTTAAAAGGACAATTTGCCCCTCCTCTGCCCCACCCCCAGGCTAAGTCCTAACACCGAGCACAAAGCAGGTAACAAGGACGCTTCTTACCCCCCTTGCAGCCAGGATGGCAAAAGGACTTCACATCGCACCAAGCCAGTGGTTTTGCATTCTTCCATTCTTCTTGAAGATGTAGGACGTTCTATCATTGATTTTTATTTTGTAACACAATGCAGGGAGACAAATTACAGGAAAGTGGCTTTCTGCTAGCAAGATGTGCTTGCTTCCTGGTAGAGCCTTCTGTTTCTTTAGCTATTTCTAAGGTGTTGAGGGGGAGATCTGGTGGAGTGGTGTGAATCTGCTGCCTTCTAGACCCAGCCTGCTGGGACAGTCATTATAGTCCTCCTCAGCTCCTATTGTCTGCCAACTGGGTTCCAGCCTTTGTGGCCAACAGTGAAGTAAAAGGCTCTGGGCTCTTCTGGTTTCTAAAAGCTGACTGGAGACTGGGGGCCTCAAGAATCCGTGGGCCACCCACATCAAACGTGTACAGTACCCTGGGGAGGGAGGAACAGTGTTCATCCTGGGAGGACACAGCCAACAAAACTGAAAACTACCAATATTCTCTCCTAAAACACCCCAAAGCATGCTATCTGCCACCTAGCACATGGAATAAGCTTGCCCATTTGGTTCTCCCCAGAGTTTTACTGGAGTTGAAGGGTTAGAAAGGGAAGGGGCTGGCTCTGATTTCTCTTGGGCATGTGGCACCTTGTTCAGCCTCTCTGAATAAGTAGCTAAAGGAATCCAGTCATTGGAACCACTGTGCCTGAGGGATGTGTACAACTACTTTCTGTGACCCTCAACTCCAAACCTTTTTTTTTTTTTTTTTTTCTTGAGACAGGGTTTCTCTGTGTATCCTTGGCTGTCCTGGAACTCACTCTGTAGACCAGGCTGGCCTCGAATTCAGAGATCTTCTTGCCTCTGCCTTCTGAGTGCTGGGATTAGAGGCGTGCACCACCACCGCCCTGCTCAAATCTATTCTTTGAGGTTGCAGAGTAGTGTTTAGAATGGATCCCAGTCTCCAGCACACCTGCCCTTCCCATGGTCACTCAGCACACGCTACCCACCTGCTTTGGCCTTCTCTTCCCTGGCTGTCCTCTGGGAGGTTAGGGACCCGGCTTGTCCCTGGAGGTCTGAGAGCATGGCACTGAGGCAGTATGATCAGGACTT
>CABHPH010144138.1:0-16298 GCA_902168325.1 Peromyscus nudipes | reverse complement strand
AATACTAATTGTCAAAGTGAAATGCTATACTTATATTATGAATTTAAAAAAACACATGTCCATTGTGAAAAGATACTTTTAAATTTAAATATTTATTTTAGAGATAGATGCAATGAAAAGACACACTCCTCAAAATTAGCTACCTTTACAATGAATTTTGTTTAATTTTATAGTATTCATAGATGTCTTAGTTTAGGTTCCTACTGCTGTGAAGAGACACCATGGCCACAGCAACTCTTATGAAGGAAAATTTAGTTGGGTGGCTTACAGTTCAGAGGTTCAGTCCATTATCATGGTGGGACATGGCAGTGTGCAGGCAGACATGGTGCTGGAGAGGAAGCTGAGTGTCCTATACCTTGACTTGCAGGCAACAGGAAGTGGTCTCTCTCACTGTGCATGGCTTGAGCATATATAAGACCTCAAAGCCCACCTCCATAATGACAGGCTTCCTCCAACAAGACCACACCTACTCCAACAAGACCACACCTCCTAATAGTGTCACTCCCTTTGGGGGCCATTTTCTTTCAAACCACCACAATAGACAAGTTATTCTTTCTTCTTAATTGAGGGTAAAATTAAAATGGAAATTATAAAAATAAGGGAACGTATTTGAAATGGGTTGTCATCCCTTTTATCTTCAAGGTTCTTTTGGAAATTATTACACAAGACACAAAACAATGAGATAAAGTGATCCTTTATACTGCAGCAATTCTCAACCACCATAAAACACATATTTCTGGTAGTCTTAGAAACTGAAACAATGCACAGTGGCAAAATTACAGTTATAAAGCAGCAAAAAAAATTTGTGGTTTTGGGTTCCTAAGACAATTGGAAATATGTGTTTGCTGATGGTTGTGACCCACAGGTTGAGAATTGCTGCAGTATAGTAAGCCAGAACTATAGCCCCAAATCATAATGCAGAATCATAAGGCTGGATTGCACTCTTTAGAGGAGTTTTCATTCATTTTCTCCTGTAAAATGAACATACCAATAGCCTTAAAACAAATGAGAGTAAATTGCAAATTGGGCAAAAGCATTTACAGAGATGAATGAAAGATGTACAATATAAATATATTTAATTTTACCAAACTATAAAATAGAAAATGGCTAGTGGTAAATTTAATATCTAGTACCTTTGCCATAATGAAAATAATATCTTTCTGTTTTATAAAAGACCCTGTTACGCCGGGCGGTGGTGGCGCACGCCTTTAATCCCAGCACTCGGGAGGCAGAGGCAGGTGGATCTCTGTGAGTTCGAGGCCAGCCTGGGCTACCAAGTGAGTCCCAGGAAAGGTGCAAAGCTATACAGAGAAACCCTGTCTCGAAAAACCAAAAAAAAAAAAAAGACCCTGTTACAAACAATAAAACTCAAGTCATAGACTTTATAAGCATGTTGACAAATGAACCAAATCTAGAATATTTTATTTCTCCTTTCACAAGACAGCTGGGACAAAGCTTCACTTCCTTCTCATGCTATTTTGGCTTCTGTGTGTAGAATCACAGACCCCGACGGTTTAGACGAGGCCTAAAGAATAAAAGTGTGGACTGTGCTTCTGTTCACGATTTGCCATGATGCTTCTGTAAACACAGGCATACAGATACCTCTTCTAGAGCATGCTTTCCATTCTTCTGGGCATATGTTCAAAACTGGGTTTCTGTATCACACGGTAATTCTATTTTTTCTTGAGAAGTTAACACATCATGACCTCATCATTTCACATTCCCACCAATAGTGCACAATCATTCTCATTTATTCATGCACTTGCCAGTACTTATCATTTCATTGTCTTTTTACTGCACCACACCCCCACCAGACTGTAAGCTTTGTGGGGAGCTTTACTCCAGAGGATTCCATATTTTTGTCTTATTGAAGGCTCCAATGCTGACAAAAGCAGTAGCTGGTGGTGCCCAGAGGGTATTTTTGAGATTCCGAGAATAAAAATACAAAACATGGCACCTCAACACATTGTGCATTTATAACTGAAAGAGACTCCAAATGGCATCAGTGGCAGCCTTTCACCTCTGCCCTCCTCCCTCATTCTCCCATTTCTTTCCAAGGCTGTCCCAAAATTAGAATTCCTCTTTTCCAAATTGGATCAGGAACCTAGTTATTTTATTCCCAAACCTGGAAACCCTGCTCTACCTTCCCCAACTTTTTTTTTAAGAGATGACCTGGCAGAGATTCTCATGCCTGCCTTTGGCAGTAGATCATAAGACCTTCATTTGGGACAACACTTGTCCTGCATCAGGGAGGAAAAAAGAAAGAGAAGCCCTAACATCCTAAACTGGCAGGCCCAGTTGGATCTGTCCTTCAGTCCAACCATATTTCCACAGAGCTGCCCATGATTCATCAAACAGAAGCATAAAAATGGATAAATCACCCTGAGTTTGGAGTTTTCATTCTGAAGGATGCTCTATCATATAGAATTTTGATGAAATACATCTGTTATTCATTTCTCCAATGAATCTGTCTCAGTTTCATTTCAGAGATAGCCACAAACCTGAGGATGACCATGAAATTATTCCTCACCTGAAGTTTTTCAGATGATGCATTGAGTGAATCTCTGTGCCCTGCATTGGAGGGTGATTCTTTGGGTAGATGGGAAGATACCAAACTTCCCTCTTCACAAGGATCTAAACTGTCAATGAGTGAGTCTTGAGCAGATACCCCTGGTAAGAGAGGAAATGGCATAGATGGGTATCAGGGAACATGTGTAGCAGCTAGAATGTGAAGACAAAGAGGAAGATGAGGATGGAGAGAACATGCTTCCCAGGGAATACTATGCTTCAGAACTATAAAACCTCTTCTGTTTCGCAGATCCTAATCATGTAAGCATGTTCTGTTTCATTATACTTTATTTGTCCTAGAACTCTTAAGGAACCTCAGCACTAAATAAAACAGATAAAAACATAATATATCCATGTGCTCTTCAGACATACTACAAAGAGCAAGAGCCATGCTGCTTGAGGAGAATGGGTACCTGTGTTGTGGAATAGAATATTTGTTTAATTGTTTAAAGATGTGTTGCATTTGTTTATGCTATATAATAATTGTTTAACTATGTAAATATGTGTTGCTCTTTCACCTTGCCTTCCTGATTGCTCTAATAAAAAGCTGAAGGCCAATAGCTAGACAGTAGAGGGATAGGCTGGGCTGGCAGACAGAGAGAATAAGTAGTTGGAGGAATCAAGGCTCAAAAAAGAATGAAGGAGAAAGAAAGGGAGATGCCCAGGGTGAGCCAGCCAGGTAGCTTCCAGCCAGACAGACACAGAAGAAGCAAGAAAATAGAATGTACAGAATGAAAGAAAGGAAATAGCTCCAGAGACAAAATGTAAATGAAGAGAAACAAGTTAAAATAAGTTATAAGAGGTACTGGGATAAGCCTAAACTAAGATTGAGCATTCATAAATAATACATCCCTAGCTCATGATTGGGGGCTAGCAGTCCAAGAAAATCTGCTACATACCTGTTTCCTCATAACCTCTTCCAGTATTGACAAAAACATGTTCATCTCTAAAATCGAGTAGGCCAAATTTCTTCTGGATTGTTCTTGTACATGTAGGAGGCATGGAGCAACAGGAACCTGAAAAGCAAAGCTACCTTTCATGTGCAATCTAGCCTTGCTCTGTTGGCTACAACTGTCCTGACTTTTTCCTCTTTTCCCAGTCCCAGTTGCAGATCCACATTTTGAATTGGACACTTTATGGTTGGAAGATATTAGTGTGATCCTGTATGTGATGATAGTGTTCATCGTCAAGCTCGTTTCATTTATTTACTTCAGATTGCAAGGTAAATATGATGGAATGGTGGCAACTCAGAAGATCTGGTTCATGTGACTGATACTCAGATGTCTAGAAGGTGACCTGTCCAGTCCTTTTGTCTCAGTAACTATAAGAAAATGCAAATGAAGAACCGTGTGTTATATAAAGGCTGGTAGATTATAGCCTTCTTCTTGGGACTATTGGGACTTTCACTGGTATAATTATTGGTGCCTTACACAGCAATGCCTGCCCCAGCTCTTATTACACAATTATGATAACCCTCCCAGGTACTGTTGGGAAGGCAGTTATTTTATCCACACAGCCTGGAAAGCCTCTGTTGACTGAGTTCTTTGGAAAAACTGTATGGTTTTTAAAAACTTGATTTCTGACATTTGGGGCTGAAATTTTAAAGAACACAAACATTCACTTAAATTTTAAAAGTTTTCTCTTTTAAAACCATGTAGCAGCCACTAGAGACCAGACCATCAACATTTAAAAGCTGTGCTTATGAAGACAACATCTTTGAAGCATCCTCTAACTCATGCCCAAATCTAAAAGACTCGTCTTTATTGTGCAAACATATTTTTTATATGGACATGGATAAGAGTATAGAACTGATAATCCAAGAAGAAAAACTTCCATAATAGAGTCTTGTGGTTTATCAATAACATACAGTCCTAAAATATTTCATTAGAAATGTATGTACATGGGGCTGGAGATGTGGCTTATCAGTTAAGGGTACTTGCTGCTATTTTTTAAATTATTTGTTTTGAGAATTTCATGTATGAGTACTTCATTTATGCCATTTCCTGTAAGAGGAATGCAGGTACTTGTGCTCACAGATAAGTACTAGGAGAAGCAGGAATATTAAAGACACAAGGTTATCTCTTTGAGGGAGATATATATTACCTGTTTTCCACCTTGAGGCTGGGAAAGGAGGTGATTAATAATAGCCTGGAGACCTCTGTGCTATCTGTATGGCCAGGTCATACCAGCTCCCCCAGACTCTTATCTTGAACCTGTTTATCTCAGTCAATCTATAGCTCCGTCCTCCACTAGGCCCTTATCATGAGCTTTGTTTACATTGAATCTTCTTCCTTAGTTAATGTATAGGACCTATCTTTTTTAAAAAATATTTTATTTTATAATTAATTTAATTTTACATATCAGCCACGGATTCCCCTGTACTCCCTCCTCCCACCCCCCAGCCTTCCCACCCAATCCACCCCCCATTCCCACCTCCTCCAAGGCAAGGTCTCCCATGGGGAGTCACCCCAGCCTGGTAGAATCAGTTGAGGCAAGTCAGTCCCCTCCTCCCTACACCAAGGCTGAGCAAAGTGTCTCAGCATAGGCCCTAGGTTCCAAAAAGCCAGCTCATGCACCAAGGAGAGGTCCAGGTTCCACTGCCTGGGGGCCCTCCTAAACAGTTCAAGCTATGTTCACAGCAGCATTATTTGTAATAGCCAGAACCTGGAAACAACCTAGATGCCCTTCAACTGAAGAATGAATAAATAAAATGTGGTACATATACACAATGGAGTACTACTCAGCAGAGAAAAACAATGACATCATGAGGTTTGCAGGCAAATGGATGAAACTAAAAAATATCATTCTGAGTGAGGTAACCCAGACTCACAAAGACAAACACGGTATGTAATCACTCATAAGTGGATACTAGATGTAAAGCAAAGGATAACCAGACTGCAACTCACAACTCCAGGGAGGCCACCTAGTAAAGAGGACCCTAAGTAAGACACAGGAATCACCCAACGACAGAGAAATGGATGAGATCTACATGAACAAACTGGGGGTGGGGTGGGGGTAATAGAGGACAAGGGTCAGGGGAAAGAGAACTTAGGGGAGCAGGAGGTCCCAGCTGGATCAGGAACAGAGTGGGAGAACAAAGAAAGAGATACCATGATAAATGAAGACCGCATGGGAGTAGGAAGAAGCAAAATGCTAGAGAGGTTCCCAGGAATCCACAAAGATACCTCCACTATAGACAACTGGCAATGGTCGAGAGAGTGCCTGAGCTAACCTACTCTGGTGATCAGATGGCCGAACACCCTTACTGTCATGACAGAACTCTCATCCAGTGACTGATGGATGTGGATGCAGAGATCCATGGCCAAGCCCCAAGTGGAGCTCCAGGAGTCCAATCAGCGAGAGAGAGGAGGGATTATATGAGCAAGATATATTGAGACCATGATTGGAAATAGCACAGGGACAAATAGCCAAACTAGTGGAAACACATGAACTGTGAACTAATAGCTGAGGAGCCCCGATGGAACTGGACCAGGCCCTCTGGATAAGTGAGACAGTTGATTAGAACCTATCTTTATGGAAGATGTCACTTGTATTTTACAAGAATTTTGATGTAATCATGTCGTTAGGTTTGTTGTTCACATGGGATTGAGTTAATTATCACTGGGAAACTTTTTTACAATTGTGTTGTCCTTACACATGCCTGAAATAAGCTACCTGGTGTCAGACTCTCAAAGTTTGAACCAACATCAACTACTGAGTCTTGTTGAACCAAACTGCCTTCTTATCTTACACAGATGAACACTCTACTGGCCATGGTGATAAAGACCCTACCCCAAAACCTGACACTCAAAGTAAGGAACTGGACCCTCAGAGGAGTTAAGCATTTTTTCCTTAAATAGAAGCAGGGGGTAGGAGTTTGGTCCTCTGACCCAGAGGTCATAACCACAACTAAGAGAATTAAACATAGTTTCTTCTCAGTCCTTTGTGACAAAGCACTTTATATAATTATTGAAATGTCTGTTAAGATCCAGAGGAGCAAACTAATCAGAGCAAAAGTTCTACAACTTTGTAAAATTCAATCCTTGGTTTCCTAAACAAGCAGCCATAGATCTTGTTAATTGGAAGCACATAGGCACTAATGTAAAGAGAGCTCATGAAAGGAGCTCATGAAAGGTGAGATAACATCCCTGTCAATTATTTTGCAAGCTGGAGTACAGTAATGTTTTGTTTGGACCTGCTCTTCTTAATAAGCGGGGTCCGGGGGAAAAAAGAGGAGAGAGAGAGAGAGAGAGAGAGAGAGAGAGAGAGAATTCTCTCCAGGATATATCTTGCACATCTTGGCAAGGCATCCTTTTCCACTGCTTAGGTCCAGCCAGATCAGCATCTGTTGCAACACCTGAGTTCCAAGGAGTGGCAGGCAGGGCTCCAAAACCCCCACCTGATCTCCAGGGCTCAGCTGTCCCAGTGCTTAGCTTTTTGTTTTCCCTCACAGCAGAAATGACATAGTAGGTTGATCAACTGTCCCTTAGGGAAAAGTTAAAACAGTCCCAAAGTATAGTACAGGAAAAATTGCAACTCGGACATATAGACCCTTCAGTCGGTCCTTGAAATTCCTCTATTTTTGTAATTCACAACAAGTTAAAAAATAAAGTTTGACTACTACATGATCTCAGGGACAGAAATATTACTATGAGAACAATGGGTATCCTGCAGTTAGGCTCCCTACTCCTACTATGGTTCTTCAAGGACATTAAATATTATACTTGACTTAAAAGATTGCTTTTTCTCTATTTCTTTACATCCTGATGATAAAGAAGAGTTTACATTCTCTTTTCCTACTTTAAGCAATCAATAGCCAGTAACCTGATATCCATGGAAAGTTTTACCACAGCAGAAACAAATAGTCCACTATATATCAATATTATGTACATAAAGCACTTATGCCGGTGCTGATTAAATTTCCTGGGGTATTGATCTTTCCTTATATGGATGACATTCTCTTCTCCTGATCCTCTAGTCAATACTTAAAAGAGTGCTTAACTTTTATGGTAGACAAACTAAAAGAGCAAAATTTAAATATAACTCCAGATAAAATACAACAGCAATCACCTTATACTTATTTAGGATACATTATTACTCAACAACAAATTCTCTACCATCCTCTCAGCTTAAAACTACCTGAACAATGTATCATCAATTACTTACAAAAAAAAAAAAATTGGAGCCGGGCAGTGGTGGTGCACGCCTTTAATCCCAGCACTTGGGAGGCAGAGCCAGGCGGACCTCTGTGAGTTTGAGGCCAGCCTGGTCTACAAAGCGAGATCCAGGAGAGTCACCAAAACTACACAGAATAACCCTGTCTCGAAAAAATCAACAACAACAAAAAATTTGGTTCATGTCAGTTGGGTACTTTGGTAACACTCTTTAAGTTGCTTTCCAGAAACTTTTAGTTAAATTCCACCAAAACAACACTAAAAGCAGAATAAGTCATTAGCTTTAGATAATACTACTGCCAAAATGATAGCTCACAAATTAATCCCTTACACCTTTATCAATTACTTACCCTTCCTTCCTCATCATCACCCACTGAATTATTTATCAACAAGGTAATGGTATTATAAAAGTTTGTATGGTGGCGGTAGTGGTAGCACAAGCCTTTTATCCCAGCAATCAGGAGGCAGGAGCAGGCAAATCTCTGTGAGTTCAAGGCCAGCCTTATCTACAGAACAAGTTTCAGGACAAACAAGACTACACAGAGAAACCCTGTCTCCAAAAACTAACATATATAGATATTATGTCAAAATTTCCACAACAATTTGTAACTCCTTATTGAAAGAAATTATAGACTTGATAATGTTGGGAAGGACACATTTTAAACAACTTACTGGTAAAGAGCCTACAGAAATCATTGTGCCACTAAATAAAGTGCATGTTGATAATTTGTTTCACACTGATAATAATTGACAGGTAGCATTAGCATGCTACTCAAAGTCTATAGATATTCATCAGAAATATCACCTTTTAAGATTTTTTTAAAAAGATACTCCATGAA
The DNA here is from genome assembly GCA_902168325.1 of Peromyscus nudipes. NCBI lineage: Eukaryota > Metazoa > Chordata > Mammalia > Rodentia > Cricetidae > Peromyscus > Peromyscus nudipes. The sequence continues at coordinate 7,717 of CABHPH010144138.1, read as the reverse complement.
TATTGTCTAAAATTATATCTAAAAATCATATAGAGACCTCCTTTAATGCTTTTACAGATGGTTCTTCAAAAGGACAAGGAGTATATGTGTTATATACAAATTCCACATGTTCCACACACACAAAAAAAAGATTGTACCCATCCTTGGTTGTACAGATCAACACTCAAAATTCACTATAATCAATCTGCTTTAATTAGATGTTCCCCAGCCATTCAATATTTTAACTGATTTCCTGTATAAATTAGCACATAGAGGATAGAAATGCACTGAGAATAAAAACTGGTCTAACTTGAGATGTAAATTATGTTGCAGAAGGGTTATGAGTATGGAAAGGATGTAATGGAAAGATGAAAACATTTGGAATGAAGTCCTTGAAGACAGAATCTAGTAAATGGAAAATGGAAATGAATGGGACATGGTGTGCTTGTTCAGCTGAGTTTCCTTGCCTTGAAAATAAAAAGTAATTAAAAAATGAATCCAACCCTAATGAAATATGACAATAATGCTGAACTTCTGGCACCGCTGTCTCTAAAGAAAACAAGCAGGAAAAACCTGCCTAGGAGGAGGAAAAAGAGCAAAAGCCAGGAGCAGCTATGCCTGTTGCTGGCAGGAGATTGCTCCAAAGGTTTGGTGCAAGAGTTGTCTGCTACTGAGACTGTAGATGTTTTCCCTGCTGATGCCTGATCAAGCTACACCTCCATGCAATGGTGCAATCACAGCATTAGCAACACAAGGAATTTTATCTTATCCCTTACATCAGAAAAGGAGACACATTTCAGGTCTTTCATGTACCAGGAGCCCAAACACCACCCAGGTTCTTTTGCATTTACAACTATTGAAACTACATTTTCAATTTTGTATTTTTGCACAACCTAAAAAAAATGGAAACTAACAATGCAAATAGGCTTGGAAAGGATTTAAAACAAAAAATAGGGTAAAATGGAATAAAAAAAGTTATTTTTTCTTTTTGAAAATATTTCTTCTGGATAATGCAATGGCCAAACTATGCAAACATAATCACATGCTTCTCAAATTTCCCTCAGAGGCTAGAAGGGGTTCAACAAAACGTACAATCAATGACAGTTAGATTATTTAGAGTTTTCACCTCAAATTATTTTTTATACAGCCTGAGAATCTATTACAGCAGACTGTCTCTGAAATTTAGTAAGAACCAGAGCCTTCCAGTAAGTTCTTCCTCCATGGAACTGTTATGCTTGATATTGTTCATGTTTTTTGCTTCATTTACAGCAGTGATTCTCAACTTATCAGTCATGACCCATTTGGAGGGACGAACAAGCCTTTCATAGTGGTCACATAAGCCACTGGAAACACATATTTACATTATGATTCATAACAGTAGAAAATTAGTTATGAAGTAGAAATGAAAATATCTTTACAGTCGGGGGTCACCACAACATGAGGAACTGTATTAAAGGTTTGTAGTATTAGGAAGATTGAGAACAGTATCAGCTGGCTATGTATTTTCATGCTTGCATGAAAAAAATTATTTTCTCCTTCATGATTTTCTGTGATTATTTCTCAGGTACTTCTGAACATCCTTTTACCTAGTAGGAAAGCCTTCTTGAGTTCAAAATTGAAGCTGTCCTAAATTTTAAAAACACTAAATATTATATAAAAGCCTTAGACTTAAATCTTTAGAAATTAATGACCATTGTTTATTAAGTAGGTTATGTTTGTTTTCATTTTTTTAGTTTTGTGCTTTTCCTTGGTCTGACATAAGTGATCAGACTCTGGCAAAGGAGGAAGTTAGGGGAGGCCTATCCTGTATTGAAGGCTTTTTACACACTGTGTTTTACATAGTATCCTGAGCTTCTAGAGCATAATTAGTGGGTGATTCTCACATCAACATAATATCTATAACTAGTGCTGTCTATGTCTGAGGACTTTTCTACTGTCAAGGCTGTATAAATCCATGCTTAGAGTACACTACAGTCATGAACAGTGCTAATTCCTAACTAGTTAGCTGCAGAACACTACCCCAGACATGACATGGGGCTCTGGGAGGCTTCAGGAAAACACCATTGTATCACATGGTAAGCTTGACTTTCTCAAATAGCTCTTTAGACATTTCATTTCTAGGACTTTCATTACACCTAAATATTGATAATGGTCCTGCTTGTACTGGCAAAGGCTTTAAAACATTTTACAGTTTATAAAATATTAATCATGTTACTGAAATTCCTTACAATCCATAGGATCAAGCTATTGTGGAATGATATCATCAAATATTTAAATGATAGACTTTAAAAATAAAAAGGGGGTATACACACTCACCTAAATACCTACATACTACACTACATTTATCTGTGTTATCTTTAATTTTTTTCACTTTAAAGGATAATACCTTTTTAGCTGCCCAAAAGCATTTTTCCCTAAAGGAGACACAACCTAAAGTATGTGTTAAATGAAATGGTCTAAAACTAATCAATGGAAAGGGTCTGATATTCTTGTAAAATCAGGGTAAGGTTATTACGTGTCTTTCCAGAAAATGAGCAAAGTTCCAAAAGTCTCCTGCTTCAATGTATCCAACCAGGACAGCATCCCAGAGACCAGCATACAAATGAAACACAGACAACAAACTCATTTGGAGGAAATATAGAAGAAGGAGAAGGAGAAGGAGAAGAAGGAGAAAAAGAAGAAGGAAAAGAAGGAGAAGAAGGAGAAGAAGGAGAAGAAGGAGAAGAAGGAGAAGAATGAGAAGAAAGAGAAGAAGGAGAAGAAGGAGAAGGAGACGGAGACAGATACAACGGACATGACGGAGATGACGACAGAGACAACGGAGAAGAAGAACACAGTAACTGGGGAGACATCAAGACTACTCTTCCAGCTGAGGCTTTAGAGAAACAATGAGAACACAAGAAGATGGCTTTCCCTTTTCCTTGGCCCTCTGTTAGCTATTCTTATAATTCCCTTATGCTTGCCTATTTTAGTTAGACTAGCCACTAGGTGTCTTTGGCCTCTATTACAGCCATTATTTTCTCTTTTAAAAATGAAAAAGGGGGGAGGTGTAGGGGACATGTAGGTATTTGTGTTCACAGATAAGCACTAGGGAAATTAGGAATATTAAATACATGAGGTTATCTCTTCAAAGGAAAATATGTATTACCTGTTTTCCACCCTGAAGGCTGGGAGAGAAGGTGATTAATAGCCTGGTGACCTCTGTGCTATCTATATAGCCAGGCCACGCAACCTCCTCACACTCTTAAGCCTGTTTATCTCAGTCAAGCTCTAGCTCTGTCATTCCCCTGACCCTTATCATGAGCTTGTACCTGCTTCCTTAGTTAATATACAGGATCTATCTTTATGGAAGATGTCACTTGTACTTTACAAGAATTTTGATGTATATGTCTTTAACTTTGTTGTACAGATGGGATTGAGCTAATTATCACCAGGAAACATTTTTCCAAATTGTGCTGTGCTTAAATATGGCTGAAATAAACTACCTGGTGTCAGCCTTGAAGTTTGAACCAACACTGGCTATTGAGTCTTGTCAAATTAAACAGCCTTATCTCACACAGATTGAAATTCTGGTGGGATTGGTGGTTGTATAGGCTTCACATTCAATTTCCCTCTGTCTTTCTCATCCCTCCAATTTCTCTCATCCCCATTTCCTCACAATTTCATGGTCTCCTGCTCATTCAGTTGTTCAGTTTCCAGCACCAACATTGTATTCCATAACCATCTACAACACCAGTTCTAGGGTCTCTCCTGCAGTTCTTCTTCTAGCTTCTGTGCACATCAGACACATATACATGATGTATATGCATGCATGCAGGCTAACACTCATACACATGAGTCAAAATTAAATAATTTTTATCTGAAATTTTATTGAAAAGTAAAAGGCAGATATAAATTATTATGACTCTCTTTTGAGGTGGAGAAGGCCAAAGCAATGGGGCCATGCCTTAAGTAAACAAAGAGCCGTGACATATGCAGAGAGCACCCTGGCCAGACGAAACCTGACCAATAAGCTGCAAACCAAAAGAGGATGATATGCAGCCTAGAGCCAGTCAAGAAACATCATAGCAGCTAGGAGCAAAGCCTGCCAAAAATCCACATGTATAGACCTCAGCACTTTGTTTAATAAATGAGAGATTGCTTGCAAACCTTCCGGAGTCTGTCATTGACTCTGCATCTACCCATCCCCTGCCCCCAGGATTAGAGACAGTGAGACTCCAGCTGCAGAGCCAGCAACATTCTTTGTGTGTATATTTTTTATTTTTTATTGAAAAACAGATTCTTCTCTCATACAAAGCATCCTAACCATAGTTTCCCCTCCCTCCACTCCTCCTAGCCCCACCCAGAAGTGTTCCTCCTCAATTTCCTCTTTTTAAAAGAGCAGGCCTTAGAGACACAACAACCAACCACAACACAATAAGATACAATAAGTCAAGACAAAAGTCCTCCTATCAAGACTAAACAAGGCAACCCAATAGAAGAAAAATACAGTCTGAAGAGCAGGCAAAATGTCATATACACACACACACACACATACACACACACGTGTGTGTGTGTGTGTGTATGTGTGTGTGTGTGTATGTGTGTGTGTGTGTGTGTACATATAGTCCAAGGAAGAGAGAGAGGGTGAAAAAAATGAAGTTTCTCTGAAGTATAGTGGAGATAAGAGACTTTTGGAAGTGTAGAACTGAGTAAGATATAAGATTTTTAGATTCAGCACTTGTGTAAGCTAAAAGAGGCATTCAGAAGCTATGAGACTATAGGTGAGAGCTGAGAGATAACATAGTCTGTAGATAGGCCTCTAGTTTCAGAACAGGAATGGGTTAAATTGAGAAAGTGGCTGATGAGGAAGGAGAGGGCGAAGAATGTATGAGATGACAGGATCCTAAAGTATTCTGCAGCTCCTGGGGAGGGAAACTGTCTTAGTTGGGGTTTCTCGCTATGGATATTGCTCTGTATAAATAAACACTAATTGGCCAGTAGCTAGGCAGGAAGTATAGGCGGGACTAACAGAGAGGAAAATTGAGGGAACAGGAAGGCTTAGAAGGGAACTGCCTGGAGCCCCCGCCAGGACAAGCAATATGTAAGGTACCAGTAAGCCACCAGCCATGTGGCAAAGTATAGATTAATAGAAATGGACTAAATATAAGAGTAAGAGCTAGACAATGATAGGCCTGAGCTAATGGCCAAGCAGTTTAAATAATGTAAGAGTCTGTGTGTTTATTTTATAAGTGGGCTCCGGGACCGCCGGGACTTGGTGGGAGCTGGAGAGAAATTCTCCAGCTACAGTTTCTATTGCTGTGAAGAGACATCATGACCACTGAAACTCTTATAAAGAAAAACATTTCATTAAGCTGGCAGCTTACATTTCAGAGTTTCAGTCCATTGTCATCATGGTGGGGAGCATGGCAGCTTGCAAGGATTCATGGTGTTGGTTACATTTTGATCAGAAGACAATAGGAAATGGACTAAGACTAAGACACTGGGCATGACTTGACCATATACGAGACCTCAAATCCCACCCCCACATTGACACACTTCCTCTAATAAGGCCATACCTACTCTAACAAAGCCATACCTCCTAATAGTGTCACTCCCTATGAGCTTATGGGGGCCAATTACATTCAAACTAGAACAGAAACCTAGAGAGAAAGAAGAATGCAAGGAAAAAGCTTGGAGTGGCAATTAGAAGCAGATGGAGAAGCAGGTGGAACAGGCAGGGCTGAGAAGCAGCAGGGACAGGTGGAGAAGGGAGGTGGGAAGTGAGGGGGAAGCAATATATCTACTCCCATCAGTCCCTGTGCCCATAAAATTATAAAGATTGTCATTTTGTGTAGCTAGAAGATTTCCTGTGTCCCAGCCTGCTGGTGGTCAGGACAAATCTCTCTTACCCACCAGTCTAGCAGCCTTTCAGACCCAGGTAAACACATAGAGGTTTATATTAATTAAAACTGTTCGGCCATTAACTCAGGCCTACCACTGACTAGCTCTTACACTTAAATTAATCCATGATTCTTATTTATGTTTAGCCGTGTGGCTTGGTATCTTTTCCCAGTTCTGCCTTCACATTTTGTTTCTCATGACCGACTGGCAACATCTCCTGATCCAGCCCTCCTGTTCCCAGCATTCTCCTCTCTCTTTGTCCCACCTATTCTTCCTGCCTGGCTACTGCCAATCAGCACTTTATTTATTAAACAATCAGAACAACACATCCACACCATAGAGAGTGATATCCACAATAATTTTGTTTGTTTTTTTAGGGAGTATACAGTCTGTTTTTTAGTGTTAGGATGCATCATTAATACTAAGTGTGTGTTGAAGTTTTCATTTGGGATGGAACTTTGCTAGTACTGGCTGGGAGCAAGGGTCAAAAGCCAGCTGTGTTCCCTGGGCTTTCAGTGGCTAAGGAGACATCCAAGAGAAGGGTCGTCTCCCGAGCTCCATCACAAAGAGGGGGACACAGTGGGTCCAAGGAGAAAACAAGAACCTGTTGATAGGACTATGATTGTTGGACCTTGGTGTTTTGGCTCAGGAATGAGTCAGTGGCCAAATATGGGAATAGCCCTTGAGGGCTAGTTTTATGAATATAATCTAATGGTTTTTAGCAAAGGGGAGAAAGGTAAAAGGCAAAACCTTTTGGTGCCATATTTGGCATGCTCAGGCCTTTTAGATAGCCCTTCAGGTAGTCTGGATCTCACTGGGGCCTCCAGAAAATGTTAATCCTATCACTGGAGAAAAAGATCACTACCACAATTTTGAGGCAAATATGAACCAAGCTTTATTTAATACTGACTGTCCAGGGTGATGGATTCTGGTCAAGTCCATCCCACTATCCCCAGAAAATGGCAACAAGTCACCTTTTGCAGAAGCTTATAAAGGCAAACCCATTATGCCACATATTTCTCACCAGGTCCAATCAGGGGCAAGCATATATACTGATGTACTCCCAGCCTACATACCTCCACCTTCATGTGATCAAGCACATCCAGTGTAGTTGGGTCAAACAAACTTATTTAGGGGAGAAAAAATATGTGACTTGTTATCTTATATAAAAAATAGCCTCCAGAATTTCTTAAAGTATCTATACTTAGGCAAGAGACTTAAAGGTTAGAGGCATTTATTTTTGTTTTATGGATCTCTCAAGCACAGTAATTAAAACTTAAAACATAACTTTGGCCCTCACAGAAACACTAGAATTTTGTGCTTCATTCTTTGGAATACCAAAATCCCATTTCCAGACTGTTTGGAGGACTAGCTCTTTTTTTTTCCTTTTTTTAATTTTAGGAAATTTTTTATTCATTTTACATACCAACCACAGATCCCACTCTCAACCCTCCTCCCACTCCCAAACTTCCCCCCCATCCCACCCTCCATCCCCTCCTCCAAAAGGGTAGGGGTTCCCATGGAGAGTCAGCAAAGCCTGGTACATTCAGCTGAGCCACGACCAAGCCCCTCCTCCATGCATCAAGGCTGAGCAAGGCATCCAGAAAGCCAGCTCATTCACCAGAAATAGATCCTGATCCAATGCAAGGTGCTCCTCAAACAGACCAAGCTATACAACTGTCTCCCGAATGCAGAGGGCCTAGACCAGTCCCATGCAAGCACCACAGCTGTCAGCCTAAAGTTCATGAGTTTGTGTAGCTGGAGTTTTTCTGCCTGACCCACAGTCAGGACAAACCTCTGTCACCCGCCAGTCCCACAGCCACTCAGACCCAACCAAGTAAACACAGAGACTTAT
>CABHPH010144135.1:0-33862 GCA_902168325.1 Peromyscus nudipes | reverse complement strand
CAAGGTCGTTTTCTTGCCCAATGGCTAACTTTCCACAAAGAAAGTTTCCATAAGAAGTTTCTTTGATCTTCTCTGAAGTAGATTGGTGCTGCCAGGAGAAGACATGTCTCATTGTCATAAAAAAATATGTTATTAAAACATCTTAAATGCCATATTCTGTAGATCTCTGAAGTGTTTGAAGATGACCTGACTTCTACAATATATCTGTTTGACCTTGAAAACATACCTAATCTGACAAGTTCCATTCTAATAGGTGACTAACAACTAACCTGCATTTCTTTTTATTCTAAATAGTTGGTAATAATAACTTTCTAGGACTAGAAAAGTGCATTACATTGTTAAGTGAGTTGTATAGGTACAATACCTGAAAAAATTAGAAATGTAAGTACAGTATGTTCTAACAAAAATAATTTCAAATTTGTATCAATATACAAAATTTGTATACAATATACAAAAATCCAATCCATTGTAAAATATTTAAAACTAGTAGTTGGCTTTTAAAAGTAGATTCGATAGTCTATACTTTATCTTATCATATCTATATCCTCCCCTCTTTCTTTTCAGAGTAGATTCAATAATCTACCCTTTTATCTTATCATACAATTGTACACTGGTTAGAGTCAGTAAGCCTACAATGAAACATCAAGAGTTCATCAGTCACTGTAGGTCTAGGTCATTTTTAATAATGTAGAAAAACATGTAATGGATGTACCCACAATTATAGTGCCATATAGAACAGTTCCACCTTGCTGAAAACCCTGAGGCTTTTCTATGTTCTCCTTCCCTAACCCTTTGTGCTGTCTCTGTAGTTTGCCCATATCCTCTGAAAATATTTTTTTCTTTCTTAAATGGAATTCTATTTTGCAGTGAGCCTATCTGGGGTTGTTGCTTTCAATTTGGAAAATTATTCTTTATAATCTCGATTTCTTTAATAGAAATAAGCCTATGAAAATTATCCACTGTGTCTTATGTAAGTTTTGGTAGGTTGTTGATTATTTTAAGGAATGTGTTCACTACATCTACATTATCAAATATGGACATAAAGCTGTTCTAAAATTCAATTTTTATCTTTATACTAACATTCATATCACAAATGATATCTCTCTGCCATGTGTTCCTTTTTGTTAGACTGTCTAGTAGAAGTTTACCAATTGCATTCATACTTTGAAACAAACAGCTTTGGTTCTACTGGTTTTGTTTATTGAGTTCCTATTTTCAATTTCATCAATTTCTTTCCTTCTCCTAAAATTTCACTCTCAGAGAGGTGCATACATATCATGATTGTTGTGACTTCTTGGAGAAGCCGTTTGCTCATTACGTCATAATCATATTCATGCCTAATAACTTTGATTTTCATGTGCCCTTTGATATTAATATAACCACCTCTGTTTTACTATTGCTGGCATGGTTTAACTTTCTCCATGTTTTTACTCCTGCTATCTGTTATCTATCTGGTTTTGTGATTGTAGTGGAGAGTATTTATAAAGGGTTTGCACTATTTCTTAATTGGATGGGTTTAAATCACTGAAGGGTAAAGCAGTTACTGATGCTTTTGGATTAATGCCTAGCATGTCATAACTGTTTTCTTGGCTCCTGTTTTTGTATTCTGTACTTTCTGCAATTTATGGTTTCATGTATCCTCATTATTCCATCTCCTCTTCCATTCTCTTTTCTTTCATTTTTTCTTTCATCTGCCTTATCCTTCCTCTGCTCATTCCTTTGAAAGCCAAAATTCAAATCATAAGTTTCAAGAAGTCCTCAATGCAGTTTTGTGTGTAAGTATCAAAATTAATGCCTTTAGATAAAGATTTTATCATTTTAATTTGAGTTAATGAAGATTTAAAATAAAAATTAGACCTGAGTTTCTTACCTATATTATTTTTGTTCTCATTAAAGAACTAGTTTTTAGCATTTCTCAAAGACACTTTTACAGGCAAAAATTCCTTCAGTGTTTGTCTAAGGAAATATTTTTCTTTGATGTTAGAAGAATTTTGAGCAGTGTATAAATCTAGGTTGATGAGTTCTGAAGAGGGCACAGAGGTTCTTGTGCTCACAGATAAGCATCTGGGAATCCAGGAATATTAAATATACAGGGCTTTCTCTTCAAAGGGAACGATGCATAACCTGTTTTCTGTCCAGGAGGCTAGGGGCAGAAGTGGTTTATAGCCTAGTGTCCTTTGCACTATCTGTATGACCCAGACCATACCAGATCCTCCCCCAAGACCCTTATGATGTCACATGCAATCAATCTATAGTACCCATCTTTATGGAAACTGCCGTATGTACTTTACAAAGAGTTTCTATGTAGTCATGTCTTAAGATTTATTGTGTACACAGGATTAAGTTAATTGTCACCAGCAAACTTTTTTCCAAAGTGCATTGTACTTAAATATGCCTAAAATATGCACAATGTCAGACTTTCGAAATCTGAATGCACACCAGCTACTGAGCCAACTCTCTAATCTGATGTCTGTTTCTTTATAGGAATGTGTCCCACTTCTGTTTCTCTCAGAACTTTAAATCAAATATTTGAATTTGATGTGCTTATGTGTGGGATTTCATAGCTTATTTTTGATGTTTCTCTTCTGTGGTATTCTCCATGCTCCTGGATTTGTTTTGCTGTTTAACATTAACACGAGAAAATTCTGTTGTTATTATTATTATTTTAAATTTAGTGTCCTGTCCTTACTTTTTCTGGTGTGTTCACTATGTATGCTGCTTGTTGAATTTCTCTGCAGTTGTTGGACATCCTTTATTTGTATTTGGCTTTGGTTTTCAGTTGTGGAAGGGCTTCCTCATATGCTCAGGTTTAAAGAGCCTTTCCTCTGCCTTGTTCAGTCTTTTGTGAATTCACCAAAGTCATTTCCCCATCTATCGCATATTCCTTCCTTTTTCCTCTATCTCAGCATTTTTATCTGGATTCATTCTTAGAATTTCTCTCTTTCTGGTTACATTTTTCCATTAATTCTTGCATGATTTTTACTTTCTCTTAATGTTCTTACCATATTTGTCTTTTAAAAATTCATGATAAGATGTTTTCAGCATTCCTGCTACTTCTGCCTCTGAAGTCATGGTTTATTCAGTATCTTCAAACTGATTGTTTTGCATTTTAGTGTGCATTGTCCTCTTGTCCAAGTTGAAAAGTGCTACAATGTACTGAGTACATTATAGAACAGAGTTAAGACCTTTGTAATATAGTGATAAGAGTGGGACAGAGATTTTGTAATATTGAGACAAGAGTAGCCCTGTGATTAGTATATCTATATGTGATCCTATCTCCCTGGACTAGGAGCTACACCAATGGTCTGTCCCCTCACTCCTGGGTAGGATGTGTATAGGAGGCTACAAGAAAGGGCAGGAGTGGGTTATTTCCTTTTCTTTAGGTACACTGGCTGTGACAAAATCCTAGTAAGCTAGAATTCACTAAAATGATTTCCTTAAGGAAGAATAAAATGAAGAGGGAGATGGTTCAGTTAGGTGAAGTGCTTGCCACACAAGTGTGAGAAACTGTGCTGAAATCCCCAAACCCATGTGAAGCTGTTATGGTGGTGTACATCAGTAATCGCAGTGTTGCTGTGGCAAGAAGAGACAGGAGAATTTCCATAAGCTCATGGGCCAACAAACAAAGAAAAGATTGCCTTAACCAAGAGAAAAGAAAGGACAGACACTCTAGGTTGTCCTCTGACCTCCATAAACATGCTATGGCATACACTCCACTCATATACAAACACGCGCGCGCGCACACACACACACACACACACACACACACACACGTAAACAGAATAGAATGTTTTGGCATATTTCCCAATAGTTTTCTCCTTTTCTTTGCTGGATACATGAGGGCTCTCTTTTAAAGTTCCAGTTTTCATTGCTAGCACTAGAAGAGCTTGGAGGCAATGGTCACAAGGGCAAGGCCCCCTGTAACATGCTCCCTGGAGTTGCCAGCTCCTAGATGTATTGTCACTAGGCTTTAAACAACTCATCAGCTACAGTTTGGGCTTTCCAACCCTAGCACTGGTTGGCAGGGAGGTTTCCTCTCATGTGGTTCTCTTCAGTTTAGTCATTACCCTGTATCTTCTGTCCATGTATTTATTTCATGGCCACATTGTCCCCTGTGAACTCACTTCTTGATATATCTCATGAGAATTGTTAATATTTCAGTTTGATCATTGTTTTACTTCTTAGTGTTTGTCATTTTTCTTACTTCCCTGGCAGCTGGCTTACTTGAAGGTGGTAGATACTTGATAAAGGTCTGCTTCTTTGGTGAATGGATGAATAAATGAATGTCTAAGCTACAATCTGTACATGGACCCTGGCTTCCTTTGCTGTCATGAAACTTAAAGAAGCTATAGATACCAAAGAATGCAGATTGATTATTTTCCACAGCCACCAACTACTCATCTGACATGCGACTGGGAAGGCACCCTGAGATCATCTTGCTCACCTGGACACAACTCCGGGGATTAGAGAAAATTATCTAGGGCAGTGATCTCTGTTCCTAATCCTGATTGATTGTTTCTCAGTTTAGGGAAAGGAATAATTCATCTATTATAAAACAATATGAGGCAGTCATTTATAGCAAGGATTTTTATATGTCATGGAAATGTTCCTTTCTGACAAGATGTTTTGGTGTTTTGACATCACAGACAAATACCACTCAATATAAAAATAGAAGAATATGGGAAATGGTAGAGGGGTAAATGAAGTTGAAATGAGGACTATAGCACAAAGGACTCTTCCTGTGTCCTATGATCCTGGTTGCACCAATACATGATCCAGAGGAAAGAGCAACATTTTGCTGTTTTTCATAGCAGTCAAGGAACACAGAGTACATGCTTATTAAAGGTTGGCTATAGCTGGTGTCTGTTTTCTATTATAGGCAATAATGACTACAGAGGTATAGACATTCATACCTGTCTAGATTACTGGAGGGCTAAAGTATTCTTACTTTGAGAAGAGGCCCTGCTGATCTATTAGTAAGGCATAGAAGCTGTCATAGAAGCTGCATGGTAGTTCTCTCCATGTCTCTTATTTAGTGTTCTTTTGGAAAAGTAAAACATGCTTTGTTTCTTGGCCAGCTAAGACAATTAAATCATTAAAAATAAAAGGTCCCTTAAATGCTAGTATGCCAAACAGCACTGCCTACGACTGAAGAAGAGGCTCTTCTCTGCCACCTGTGCACACTGGGCACAGATAAAGAAAAAAATCAGAACAATGCAATTAGCATCAGTTACTAGTAGTGTGATCAGCAGTGTGGCATAAATACCATTGGAATATAAAATTTATGTACTTTTTGTTAGTATTTTCAACATCATATGCTGACACCCAGTTCTATAGGTAGGTCTGAGATAAATAGTAAACATACTGGTGGCAAACACAAACTCGTTATATTTTCAGATGTTAACATTAGAGTTCCAAGGCTTCACTTCTTCCTATTCTTCAGCCTGTAGAAAGCAAGGTTTTCTTGTCTAGTCACTCTTGAGTCTAATTCCTGACAGACTCTAATCTAGTTTCAATACAGTTGCAAACTAACTTCAAAATGTCCCTAGATACATGTAGTTTGGTTTCTGTTTGTTTTGTTTGTTTGTTTTGTTTTGTTTGTTTAACTTCACCTTGAACACAATTCCACATTGACTGACCCATGCTGGTTATACTTTTGATCTAGAAACTCCAGAACACGATATGATAAAAGTGACAGGGCACTAGACCATATTTTGTTTGCTGCCAAGCATCTTGACAAAAGGGATGTTCTGTGATTTGGTGGAGAAAGCATCCATTTTATGATCAAACAAATGCTGAAAAAATGACTATGGTAAGGACTGTCATTTCCTATCTTGAAAAAGAAAATGATTGTAATTTTGTCTTGGAGCCATTGGGGCAACTGGACTTCCACAGAGCACTGAATATAGTGCCTCGCATATTGAAGATACACAACTTGGACTTCAGAAGTTAAACAAGTTTAAATGGGAAAACAGACATTATCAAAGGTGTAGGTTATAAAGACAGCAAGTCTGGAGGTAGAGAGCTGATATTTTAAGGGACATGCTTGGTTAGCAAGACATGTGCAACTGATTCAGTATTTTAGCATGCACCTTAACAGATCACATTATTCAGAATAGATTAAATATCATACTGATTGCTGATACTTCAATTTTCTGTCAACTCTTCAGAATAGTGTTTATGTCAGCATAGGTCCAGCATAACATTTTTAGAATTATGCATGAAGATAGACATTTCCTACTTTGTGAACTTGCCAGAGATTTTCCTGGTCATTTTATGTGGGAGAAATTTATCAGGTCAATTCTTTCTTAACACACACTTTAAAGTAACAACAACTATGTACACTTTTTTTAATTGGTACTTTTTTTCACTCAGAAACATAGTCATAACTGTCACACTGTTTTTGCTTGTGTTTATTTCAATCTCTGTTCCCACAATCATTTTTGGAGAATGTGTATTCTGATACTCTGCCCTGTTTGCTCACAGCTCTTTTCATTTGCAGGGAGGCTAATAGAATTGGAATATTGACTCTCTCCTAGTGAGCTGAAGGATGTTCTGGCCCTTTTCAGCTGAAGATGCCCATATTTGGAGGGCCTCTTCTGGGGGCTTCTGCACAGACAGCTCCATCTTTTGTAAGACTAACAATGTGATTGTCACCTGAAATGGAAACCTGCTGTTAAATTCTCCAACTAACAGGGAAATGCCTCATCAAAAGTCACAAAGCTATTGACAAGCCATTCTAAAGACATCATTCCAAATGTGTGGATATGAAATGTTGCCTTAGGGGTTTTACTCTGAGATATGTTTCTGGAGGGAAAGTTGCTTTTCAGGCAGTTTCTAGAATCAGGCAAGTTTTTATGCTTGCATCTGGCTAATCATCAGTGACTCAGTAGGAACTGACCCATGAATACAACTACATTGTTCCTAAGCAACCTCTTGAATAAAAAAAGCAATGATATTTTTCTATGACTGTGGGGGTAAAATTTGATAAGAAAACAGATGGCACTTCTTAGCTTCCAGGAATTTTCAATAAACAAGTTGAATTGGATAGAAGTTTGCCAAAAAAAAAAAAGCTTCTATATGCACATTTGAAAACTTAGTGCTGGCTTTTGGTACAAACAATGACAATGTCAAAGCTTACAAACATTCAGCACATTGTAATTCTCGATCACATCATGGCATCTCTGTAGCATCCAATGCTTGTCAAGCTGACTTCACCTTCCTAACATTGACACATCAGTCTCCCTACAGTAGAGAACTAAATAGCTCCCTAATTCCATAACAGGTGGCAAACTCCCACTAACCAATGACTCAGGAATAAAGCACCCTCTGAACAAATATTGTGTAGGTTGCCCCAGCTATGAGGTGCATTTAGGGGGCATCAGTATTTTCAAATGGAGGTTCATTCTGTATAAGTGTTGTGAGTTTTCATAAGAAAATCAGTAAATAAATAAAGTATCATCAGGCAGGCTTTCAACACATACCCGTGAATCCACATGGACTGAAGTCTCACTCCCATGCTCTCAAATTCTTTTAATTTTATATTTTCTGTTTAGGTTTTTTTTCCTTTTATTAAAACTATATTTCTTCTCCTGATTACAGTTTCCTCCCCTCTACCCCTCCTTCCTCCTCTCCTTCCCCTCCCATATAGATCCACTCTCTTTTTCTCTCTCTTATTAGAAAACAAGCTTCTAAGGGATTATAGTATAATATATAATAAACATAATAATATAACACAATATAATTAATGTGATAAAACAAAACTACCACATCATAATTGGAAAAAACAAACAAACAAAAGGATAAAGCCCAAGAGAAGATGCAAGAAACAGAGACCCACTCATTGCACACTCAGGAATAAAAACACTAAACTGGAAGCCATAATACAGATGCAGAGGAACTGGTGCAGACCAATGAATGCATGTGCATGCCTCCTCAGTCTCTGTGAGTTCATATGAGATTTGCTCATGTTGATTTAGAGGGACTAGTTTTCTTGGTGTTCTCTATCCTTTCTGGCTGTTACATTCTTTCCTCCTCCTCTCTCACAGGGTTCCCCGAACCCTGGAGGGAAGAAATTGATGGAGAGATCCATTTTAGGTTTGAGTGTTCCAAAATCTCTCACTCTCTGCATAATATCTAGCTGTCTTGGTATGTGTTCACATCTGATGGAAGAAGAAGATTCTCTGACGATGGCTGAGTGTCTTCACTGATGTATGAGTATAGTACACTGTCATTAGAAGTCATTTTATTGCTAATTTTTTAAATAGAACAGCAGTATTTGGCTTTGCCCTGCGTCTCTGGCTATCTAGTCTCAGGTCTGTGGTCACCCAAGCAATGTCAGGTATGGGTTCCATCTCATGGAGTGGGCCTTAAGTCAAACTGGATATTGATTAGTTATTCCAACAAGCTTTGTGTCACTATTTGCCTTAGCACACTTAAGGATTGTATCTGGATTGGTGTTCACATTTATCTTTTGGTAGAGATCTTGGTGTAGAGGAAATTCCTCTGCAAGAGATGCTAGCACAGTAGCATGAAGAGGTGCAGGGTCTATGTAGACACCAGCTCAGCATCTCCATATTCGATGAACTGTGTAGGTGCTGTCTTCAGCAATGGTGACTTGCTGTCAGTTTGCAGAGAGCAACCTATTGTCTTGGCAACAACCTGGGTTGTTTGGGGATTCCCATGGAACCCCTTTGGACAACAACTCAATTACGTATAACCCAATCCCGGTGGAGGTATTATTTGGTGACAAGAGATGGCCAATTGAGGCTCTGTCTCCCCCATTATTTGATGATGTCATTTAGATTGCCTTAATATATGTATGTATTTTAGGAAGCTTCTAATGTATTAGGTTTCTATACTGCCCCTCAAACGGCCCTTAATTTTAGCTGTCTCCCTCTGTATCCCTCCCTCCCTTGTCATTCCTCTTTCTCCCTACTTGGTCCTGCCATTCCACCTCTCCCATTCATCCATAACTAGCTATTCTATTTCCCTTTCCTCAAGGTATCTGTCTGTGCCCCATCGTACCTTACTCTGTACCTACTCTCTGTGGTTCCATGGACTGTAGGCTGGTTATTATTGAAATAAGAGCTAACATCTACAGATAAAGAAATATGTACCATAATTGTCTTTCTGGGTCTGGGTTACCTCACTCAGCATGATTTTGTTCTATTTTTATCCATTTACCTGCAAATTCCATGATTCATTTTTTTTAACAGATGAGTAATACCTCATTGTTTTAATGTACCACATTTTCTTTTTCCATTCTTCTGTTGAGGAACATCAGGTTGTTTCTAATTACTGGATATTATGAATAGAGCAGCAATGAACATAATTGATCAAATGTCCTTGTTTTAAGATGGAGAATCCTTTATGCTCAAGAGTGGATCTTGGATCTTGAGGTAGGGTGATTTCCATATTGCTGAGGAACCACCACACTGATTTCCATTGTGGCTATACAGGTTTTTGCTCATATCATCCATGGATGAGTGTTCTCCTTACTCCACATGCTTGTTAGCATGAACTGTCACTAATTTTTATTGATCTTAGCCATTCTGATGGGTCTAAATTGAAATATCAAAGTAGTTTTATTTGCATTTCCCTGATGGCCAAGGATAATTAACATTTCCTTAAGTGTTTGAGTTTTTTCTTTTGAGAATTCCCTCTTTAGATATGTACCCCATTTTTAATTGAGTTATTTATTTTCTTGATATCTAGTTTTTTTTAGTTTTTTATTTATTTTAGATATTAGCCTTCTATCAGATGTATATTTGGTAAAAAAAAATCTTTTATCATTCTATAGGCTGCAACTTTGCTTGAATGATGGTGTCCTTTGCTGGCAAAAGCATTCAGTTTCTTGAGGTCTCATTTATCAATTGTTGATCTTAGTTCCTGTGTTAGTGGTATTCTGTTCAGAAAATCTTGTGCCAATGAGTTCAAGGGTATTCCCTACTCTAGCTTCTATTAGGTTTAGTATATCTGGTTTTATGTTGAGGTCTTTAATACATTTGAAGCTGAGTTTTGTGCATGGTGATAGGCATGGATCTATTTGGATTCTTCTACATGCATCCACTCACTTTGATCAACACCATTTGTTAAAGATACTGTCTTTTTAAAGTGTGTATTTCTGATTTCTTTAGAAAAAATAAGGTGTCACAGGTGTGTGGATTTATGTCTAGGTTTTAAATTCAACTCCATTGATCAATGTGTGTGTGTGTGTGTGTGTGTGTGTTTCCACATGAAACTGAAAATTTCCCATTAAAGATCTGTGAAGAATTGTGTTGGAATTATGATGAGGATTGCATTGAATCTACCTGTAAATTGCTTTTGGTAGGATGGCCATTTTTATTGATCCACGAGGAGGGGAGATCTTTCTATCTTCTGATATCTTCTTCAATTTCTTTCTTTGAGATCTTAAAGATTTTATTATACAAGACTTTCACTTGTTTGATTCAGCCTGCCACCTCCCTGGCCAACGTCTTAACTTCATATTTTCATTTCTATGCTTCAATATTTCTCCTATTTTATCCTATCAACTCTATATGCATATAAGTCACAGGCTGAATATATCTCACTTCTATATGTACTTATGAAAAATTTTGAGAAATGTGCAAGGAAGAAATTTGTGTTTTTGCCTATGCATTGAGTTTAGAACCCATGCAGTCTTGTAGAAGGTTTCCAACTTTAAGTTACATAGTATCTTGTACAAACACTGTCATCAACTTCTCCTGACTTGGTCTTTGCCACCTCCTGTTTCTCCATCTCTCCCTTAGAATCTCCCCACGTAGCTTTGGTCCCTGCATCCCCAGTTAATTTTTTTCTAATTAGCACAACCTTATATTTGAATTTCCTTTTCAGAATTTGCCCTTCCCGGCACATACTTGTTGCACTATTCAGTTTTGAAGTTGGATGGTTTATGCTTTTTATTTTCACCTCTTTACAATTCTCCTATGCTTCCTTCTTCTGGCCTATGTTGGATGGTAAGAACATTACATACTCCTATGGCCACACTGTCTGCTGCTGTCCTCTGATCCTGAGGTGGTAACTTCTCCTTCATCACCAGAGCGTGTGGTCCTCACTAGGTCGGTCCCTACTTTCTGAGGCTGAGGCTCCAAGGTGGCTGGTCAAGCTTTTGTGGGAAGCCTGTTCAAATGACCAAAGGTTCATGACAGTGCTGAGGAGAATGAAAACTCCCATGTCAAATATTTTAGAATGGTGATCATGATTATGAGCTCTAGAGATGGACAAATTCCTGTCCAAATACAACTGCTACTGATTTTAAATGGCTGGAGTGAAGTAAATTTGTATAGATTCAAAACATCTTAATCTTCAATGATAGCACTTAATTGACGGTTGTTACAGGAATGCAAGTGAATCAACATGTGTAAATTGCTCAAGGAAAATCTTACCATGCACTAAGTATGCCTGAAAAGTAAGTTACTATAACATGTATATTAGCAATGATGCCAGTCTGACGAGCTTAGTATTTCCCATAACTATTTTAAGTTCTATTGAATTATTTTAAGTTCATTGAATCTATTTTAAGTTCCATATCCTGCATCAGTCTTTTGGGAAATAGAACCAATTAGACAAGACAGCTCCAAGAAGCACAAAGTCAAACTTCAAAAGTTAAAAAGAAATAGTCGAATGAAGCTAGAGTATTTCATTGTTGTTCCACCCACCCACACCCTCTTAACCCAGCCAAGCTTTCCCTGTGGATGTAGTTCCAGATGTGTAGATTAATATGGAATTCAGCAGGTAACTTAGATGGAAGGATACAAAGGGGACACCAGTATGAACAGTGTGTCTAAGGAGCTGGAGGTTAGTGGGGAGGAAACTCCACTTTCTGACTCTGAGGTCAGAGGTCTGTGAGGAAATGAGGAACTCCTCAGGAGTTCTGAGGAGATGATGTGTCACCCATATCCTCAGTGGGGAAGGCTTTAGAGATAAGGGAAGCATGAAAAAGCAAGGACAGATTCGAAGAACAGAACATTTGCATGCTTAGGTCACCAACAACGTTTATGGTTTTGACAGTGACCCAATCTAATCAAACTGACTGCTGTGCCTGGTAGAGGTAATTGCACATGAGTTACATACAGAGATCTTCACCAATGCCTTTTCAGTTTAATTTCCCTCTTCATTTTCAAGTGATTTGTTTATTTATATATTTATGTGTGGGCATGTGAACCATGGTGTACGTGTGGAAGTCTGAGGACAGCTTTCGGGAACTGGATTTTTTTTTTCCACCCTGTGGATCACAGGGACTATACTCAGGTCCACAAGCTTAGTGGTAAGTAAGCACCTTTACCTTCTGAGCTAGCTCAGTGGTCCTTAAGTGTCATTCTCTAAGACTGCTTCATGTTCTCACCTACCTTTGGGATTTAAATAGCCAATGTCAAGGCCAGTATTTCACACAAAACAGAAAAATTTCAGCTGTCCGTAAGGACAAATTTCATACAAGTGCCACACATGATAGTCAAGAACAGATTTTTATGTTATTAAAATATTTTGAAAAATTCAAATTGCTCATATTGGTATGCTTGTTGGAACACTGACAGATGTTTAGACTATTTACACAGTTCTTCATTAAAATTGCTAATTTTATTACAATGAATTCAAATTTAAATAATTTATAAATACTTCCTGAAAACAGGTCATTTAATTTTCAAAGTAAAATGTTACTTCTTTTGTGATATTATTGTTCAATAATCTATGTGTCCTGAGAAGCACTTTATGTGGGAGGTACTATAAAACTGATGCAGTATTTTACTGCTAGTCTATCCTTCACTGTGCAATCTTTTAAGTGATGGAACCAGAAACAGTAGGCCTACTGTCATAGAATCCCAACCAACAGGATAAATGCTAAAAACTGACCAAAGCAGTCAAGCCTTTGATTTTTCAATGTCAGCAAAGATATTAGATCTCAGGGAACCAGGGACATTTCCTATTCACAGAAACGTCTGGTCATGAATCTGGGATGTAAGTGCTCATCATAAATCTGAAGTTCAAGGACAAGGCCTGGGCATTTTCAGTACAGAGGTAACATAAGGCCATAGAACTGGATGAGAGCAGCAAGGATAGAGATCTATTTTCATTCAGTTTTCTGTTGGCCTGTTAACATATATCAATTGTGCTTATTGATTAGGTTCAGTGTGATATTTCTCTAATGCACACAACATGTCGTGATCAAATCTTATCTCTCTTCTCCCTTGCTTCATAACAACTACTGAGTCAACCCTTTTCCACCTTCCATATGTGTGGACATGCACTGCATGTCTCTGTGTCTCATGCATTTCCATTAAAACAATGTCACATTTCCCACTGTTACAGTCATGAACTAACCCTTTGAAACTGCAAGAAAGTCCCCAGTTAAATGCTATATTTTATAATTGGCTTTGGTCATGGTGTCTCTTCACAGAACTAGAACAGTAACTGAGATAGGGGAAATGCAAGTCAACAGTCTAGTCATGGAAAGGAAACATCAGTGCAAAGAGGAAACAAACATATGCCCCTTGTAGTAAGGACAGCAAAGTTTGAGAAGCCATGAGCATCTAGGAAGATTTGCTTTTCAAAAGCAGCCTGGACACTGTGTTTAGAGTAGAAAAGTGTTAATAAACTAGGAATGCTATTCTTTTTTTTTGCAGTAGAATATGAGAATCTGAAATGAGCTAATTTAAAATGACTTAGATCCTGCTTTGCTTCTATAATTTCATTAAGACAGACTAAGATTATAGCTAATTCAACAAATGCAATATTTTTGGACAAAACAAAATATGTTGGTTTCAAAAGGCCACTAGCTATATTTGGTCATTCAAAGTAACTATGCAGTTGGTTTAATTGTTTGGGAAAAATATTCTTTTGGCAATCTCAATAACCAATCTAGCCAAGTAAGTTGAATTTGGCTTGAGACTATGACCTGATGAGCTAACTCTGTACTCTTTTTAGCTGGGCATGTAAAGGTTGATTTGGTTAAGTCTCTTCCCAATCAGATACAATAATAATAATGATAATAATAATAATAAACCCTTTCCAAGATATATAAAGATCCCAAGAAATTTTCCAGTACAAGAAGCAAATTTAATTGCCTTTGTCTGTCTTCTGTTTTTGTTTTTTTTGTTTTTTTTTTCTGTAATGAAAAAGTTGACTAAAAGGCACTTAGGGAAGGGAAGGATTTATTTAGCTTAACTTACAGGTCACAGTCCATTATTAAAGGAAGTCAGACTAGTAATTCAAATGGAACTAAAATGTAGAAACCATGGAGGAACACTGCTTGCTGGCTGGCTCTCTGGTTCAATTTCTGACTCCCTCAGGCTTAACTAACTTTCCTGTACATCCTAGGATTACGTGAGTTGTAGCTGGAGAATTTCTCTCCAGCTCCTGCCAAGTCCTGCCAGTCCCGGAGCCCATTTATAAAATAAACACACAAACTCTTACATTATTTAAACTGCTTGGCCATTAGCTCAGGCCTATCATTGTCTAGCTATTACTCTTATATTTAGCCCATTTTTATTAATCTATACTTTGTCACGTGGCTCGTGGCTTACTGGTACCTTACATCTTGCTTGTCCTGGCGGCGGCTCTAGCCAGTCTCCTCCTCTGCCTTCTTGTACCCTCCATTCTCCTCTCTGTTAGTCCCGCCTATACTTCTTGTCTGGCTACCGGCCAATCAGTGTTTATTTATACAGAGCGTTATCCACAGCACCGAGTAGGGATGGTGTTACCCATATGGGTTGTTTCCTCCTCCATTAGTTAATAATCACTACTATCCCCTGCCAACAAGCCCACAGGCCAATCTGATCTAGGCAATTCTTCAATGAAGACTTTCCTCTCACATGACTCTAGACTGTATCAAGTTGGTAATCAAAGCTAACAAGGACAGTCGCTGAAGATATTCATAGGGTAAGCAACTGTGCCAGTTCAGATCTTTATACTCTTGGAAGTAGGAAATAATGTGAAATACAATGAAACCTTCTTTGTTACTCTGATTTTTTTTTTTTTACTGTTTTTGATGGCCAATGTAGAAAGAGAAGGAGCATGAAACACAAGAGGCCTTGAATGAATCCATGAGTAGTGACATCAAGTTTCTATTTCTATATATAGGCTTTATTTTTTTTCTTCATGTGTAGTTATACTATATTGATTTATTTAGTCCATTTTGTAAAAATTCACTGAGTATCGATTTAAGACATCAGTGGTATTCAAGGCAGATTAGCTCTACATATGAGAGTGTACCAATCTACACGGCCTCACCACTCCCTTTTAAAGAGTAAAGGCAGAGTTTTAAAATAAATTCATACATGAACAAATTTCAGATTACAAAACTATTTTATGTGCATTTATATAAATCTACTCCATTCTATTAAACAAACCCCACAATGCATTATTTACATTTTGACATTTTTTTACTGCTATAGGAGCTAACTTGCTTGAGATTATTTAATTTGATTTACAATACTATATTAATTTGGTAGGTTTGGAAGTACTCTTACTGTATATCATTCTGGGATGTCATTTAATACCAGAATTACCAGATTAAATAACTCTTCCTGTTTATATTTTAGGGAAATAAGCATAGCTAAGAAAAAAGTGGACTGTGTTCTCTAAATCATTCTTTGAAACATAATCACTTATTTATTCATCTGTTCACTAATTAATTGATTTGCTGTATTGGAGATTGAAGCCAAGACCTCATGCCTGTTAGCATGAGCACTCTATCACTAAGCCAAACCTCAGCTCTAAACCATTATTAAAGAGTATTTTAAGAGCCACAGGTGCAGCTCAGTGGCAGAGAGCTTGCCTAGCATGTAAAAGGCCTTAGGTTTAATCCCCAGCACCAGAAATATAGAATATTTTTTGTTTTATTAAAAAATTTAAATGTTAATGCTAACTATAGGGAGGAACTTATAACAAATATTTGGGAAAAATGAAAGAATTCTATGACAAACACAAAATAATAAGATTGGGGGAAAAAAGCCAATGGATTATGTTTGGAACATAAAAGAGAGTACTTTGAGTAGCGTTACAATAGTGTTACTGGACACTTATCTGAAGAGGCATTAAATTAAGATGAGGTGGCATTTGTGGTAAAAAAAAATGAACTTTATGGAAACAATAACCCAGAAGTATAGGTTAGAAAAGTCTAGAAAGAGGGGCTGAAAAATCATAAAGACACTAAACCAAAAGTGATGTAAGTGGGCAGGAAGCATATCTCATTGGCAAATTTCTTTTTCAGCTTGTACAGAGCCCTGCCTTCTGCCGCTGGAACCACAGAAAAGAGCAATATTAGAATAAGAAAGAGACAAAGACTACCCTCAGCTGGATGGACAATAGAGCTATAAGTAATACTGAGGCAATCAGACATGGACCATTTTCTAGGTCTTCATTGTGTGCTTAGCAAGGAGTATATGGATGTGGTTAGTGTTAATTGTCAATCAATGTGCCAGGACTTAGATTCACCTAGAAGATGCTAGAATCACCTCCAGACACATCTGTGAGGGGTTACCTAGTGTGAGAAGAGTCACTTATTTTAGGTGATATCATCCCCAAGATGGGATTCTGTGCTGTATAAAATTGATGATGTGTACTGAGTGTGCTTTCATCACTCTCTGTTTCCTGGTTGTAGATGTGAGATGACATCCAGCATCCTGCTGTCTTGACTTCTGTGGGAGAATAGACTGTCCCCTTGAACTGTGAGCTGAAATAAACCCTTTCTCCTTTGAGTTGTTTTTGTCACAAAAACAAGAAAAGAAACTTACTGAAAGTGTTATCTGGATTTTGACACGTAAAGATTTTAGGCAAAAATAAGGTTTAAGTTTTAGCATTATCACTGTAATGGTGAAGGGGCTGTAAATGACTAAGAGGGGCAGCAAGGAAACCAACATGAAGGCAAACACTTTATGCTTTATGACAATTTGGACTCAATTAAAACTCTAATCTGGCATGAAACTAGTCAATTTATGATATGTTTGTATTTCTAAAGTAGAGTAAGAAGGGACTTGTGAATGAGGTTTCTGTGGAAGGAACTGTAATTCATACAGGAATTCCTTGAGTAGAGGGTTGCTTGGTGTGTCATTTACTTAGAAGAGGAAGGAAAGGGAAGTGGTTTTGAGAACAGTCGTTGGGGGAGATCAACAACCTAGTTCATTAAACCCGTAGATCTTCCAGGGAGAGACGATAGAGTAACTACAGCAAAGTCAGAGTTCTAAGATGTCTACATTGGAAATAGAGACGTGACCACACAACACTGTAAATCTCTTAGCAAGCAGCGAGTTTGAGGGTAATTCTTAACTCACACGCTTTAGCTAAAAAAAAAAAAAAAAAAAAGAACTAGTAAAGAGAACATCCATTCTAGTTTAAGTACAAGAACCCTCAGCAGAAAGTTAGATTATGCTGCTCTTGTCTTACCTGAGACACTTACTAGAAAACAGAGTAGTGCGGATGTAGCCAGGGCATCAGCTGTTTCAGAGACAAACATAAAAATGACAGTTTTGGAGGTGGAGTGTGCTTTGCCTCAATTTTTTGTTATTTCCATGAGACAATTCTTCCTACAGCACT
Organism: Peromyscus nudipes; assembly: GCA_902168325.1. Lineage (NCBI taxonomy): Eukaryota > Metazoa > Chordata > Mammalia > Rodentia > Cricetidae > Peromyscus > Peromyscus nudipes. The sequence continues at coordinate 16,309 of CABHPH010144135.1, read as the reverse complement.
ATATTCTCCAAGCTTTAATATCATGGATTTTTTAATTAAGAAATTTTTTTATTAATTTTACATACCAACCACAGATCCCCCTCTCATCCCTCCTCCTCCCCCACTAGCCTTCCCCCCTAGCCCACCCACCAGCCCATCCTCCGAAAAGGTAAAGCCTCCTATGGGGAGTCAGCAAAGGTACATTCAGATGAGGTAGGTCCAAGCCCCTCCCCCTGCATCAAGACTGTGCAAGGTGTCCTACCATAGGTAATGGGCTCCAAAAAGCCTAAGAGGGATGCATGGATCATGATGGGGAAAGCCATGGATATTTTATTGAATACCAGTCTGCTCCAAAAATAAACACTCAGTAATTTGGGAGGGTGTCTGGATGGATGCCTCTCAAACTCCAGTCATAGCAGAAGTTCGTGGAGGGCTTGGTGACACAGAACGCTGAGTCCAAGGCTGGAACTCCTCATTCAGGAGGGCTAAGGTGGGCCGTATAAGTGAGTTTTTATTTGTTTGTTGTTGTTGTTTGGTTGTTTTTAAACAACCAGAATTGACTTTCCTAACATAAACTGAACAACATTGGCAATTAAATAAATTAAGAGGCAGACCCCTGTCTTTTTTGTGAAAATTTCTTTCTGTTTTTATCTTAGGCTATAAATAGTCAGTTTCTTCCATCCCTGAGTTCCCCATCTGTGGATTCAACCAACCATGGAAAAGTCAAATTACATCTATATGAAGCATGTTCAGACTCTTTCCTTGTCATTACTCCCTAAATAATGCAGAACAACAACTGTTTACACAGTGTTCACTTTATATTACATATCATAAGTAGCCTTAAAACAACTTAAACCATTCAAGGCAGCGCAAGGCAAGCCTATTTAGAAGGACTTGATTATTTGGGGATTATGACATGAACATGCAAGATTTCCTGGATCAAATCCCCGAGGATCCCATAGGATGACAGTAGATATAGTTGATATAATATTTTCAGATAAGAAAAGGTGCACACTGCACTCTGCTACTGATGGTTCTTCTGCATGATGAGATGAATGACTGAATGAAATGCTCGTTTAGATCTTTGTTTTTGTTCTTCATCCTCTTTATTGTTCCCTTGTCCACAGTGTGTGTGTGTGTGTGTGTGTGTGTGTGTGTGTGTGTGTCTGTCTGTCTGTCTGTCTGTCTGTGTCTATGTGTCTGTAGGTTTACTGTTGCATATTTTGAACTTGCTACTATGTCCCTCAGAATGTCAATTTGAATCCAGGACAATAAATTCAAACATCTAACCACATCTGTAATGAGGGTGGGAATGGGAATAATCTGCTAGAACCCTGGACCAGAAGGTAAGAACAGAAGAATTTCCATGAAATGTTCTCAGAGAGCTACACCACTATTTTCCATTTTTCATAAAACAGTTATTGAGGAGTAACAATCCTTGTGTTAGGCCCCAAGGAGAAATAACTAACTCACACATCTGGGCTGATCCCTTCTAATATTTTCTCCATAATCATTTTGTTGGCATAATTAAAACATAGTCAAAATAATATTCTTAGGTATTAGATATCAAAGAAAATGAATGAGAATAAAATATACTTTTGGCTAGGGAAAATAGTTCAGAGCTAAAATAATTTCCTGTGCTCCCTCTTCATTTCATGCATAGCCACGGGCAAGGCATTCCCAATAAAGCATTTCTATTCCCACAACAGGCTGTAACTTCCTCTGGCATGGCATAAACTCCATTTTGTGTGTGCTAGGCTATACTATTTTCCAAAGCTCAAGCTAATTATTTGAGATTTATCTGTGTGGAAACAGGGATTAAGCAAGCAAGGGAAATGAGGAAATGTTATTTAGTGGCTCTGTTTAACAAAGGATAATGAAAACAAGGGTACACAAAATGAAATCTTTCCTGAAATAAATACCTAGCTAGTGAAGGGGAGTGTTCTGTTGGTGATTTTCTCTGCTCTCCCATAGATAGCTGCTGATAACAGAGATAGAACAGACATGCTTGCCTTCAAGCCAAGAGCAGGAACTACATTACACTTATCTCTTTGACAAACTTGTTACTAAACTTCCTTGTTCTTATTTGTCCTTAATCCTAAGAGTGTTTGCCCAAAAAAAGGGAAAAGAAAAACACCCTCTTTATGATATGATCATTTTTCATGGAAAGCACATTATTTAAAATAATATTATTAGCCTCCAAATTATTTTTCATAATTAATTGGTTTCCCCCCTTAAAGCCCTAATTTTACTTTTCTCAATGTTTTACCCCAGAATTGGTTGTTTTCCTGTTATTTCCTAATTGCACATTGTACCCTGCTCCAATTTTCATAATCACAATTATTTCATCTGAGGGAAAATAGTCTCCAGTTATTTTATATCCTTTAGTGTAGAGTTTTAATTTCCTCAAATTGCAATCTTACTATTTATCTTTTTCTTCATAGACTTATTTGCAAAATTTGTTTACTGTTATGACCCAAATCTTTCCAAAATGAGATAAAAATAAAAGTGTTGTATCATATTCATCTATTATTTATTTGGATGACAGGATTTTGTAATACATCAAGATAAAAACAATATCTGTGAATTTGTTTGAGTTAAAGCAAATGAGCCCATTGTTGGAGCTTAATTAGCATTAGCGTCTGACTTTCTTTACCACACTCCTACTAGAAAAGCCAATTCTTCAGAGTGGAGTCAGCTACTTTAGGTTTTGAAAGGTGGGTCTGCAGGCACTGCCTGAGAGCTGGGGCAGAATGGAATCATCCTTACCTAGGGCAGCCTTCCTCCTTGCTGAAGCCACTGCCCTGACTTGCAGCTATGGCTCCAATGGGTCTGAATATGTGCGTAGGCTCCTCTGACCCCCAGGTGTTTATGTGGCCTTTCCAAGTGACTTAGCCTACATTGAGTATCCCTTGACTCTCCATGGTAATTGCTCATCTCTCATAATTTTCTTGAGTTGATGCTGCATTGAGGAATAAAAAGACAAAGAACTTTCTTTTTGGAGTAGTTTGACCAAGAGCAAGCCGCATTGTGCGTGGTCCCTTTGGATGGTAGCTATGCTAGGCTTCTTGCCTCCTGCAATGTTAGCTGTTCCAACACACTCTGTGAAATGATGCACTTAAACCTCTGATGACAGCTAATGTTTCTCTTCCCCTTAAGTTGTTTCTGTCAGATACATCGGGTCCCAGGGATGATAAAAGTAGCACATCTCTGCTTCTTTGGCCAAAATGACAAAATCTGATCTCCTGAGATGGGATCCTTCACTCCACTCTCCATTTCATTGTCGTGGCTCACCTCTGTCTTTCCTATCTTGGAAGATTAGAAGCAATGACTGTTATACCCAGATGCCATTCAGCCAATAGACACTGCTTTGAATTGATTAAATTATCCCCTTGATTTATTTTTGTTTTAATTTTGTTTCCTTGGCAGGCTCCATTGACATATAGTAGATTTTAATGATGCAAGTTAAGCCAAAATGTAGTTCAAAAACTATGTCTGTTTCTCAGAAATTCACAATTTTTGTGAAACATACAAACGTGCAAATAAACACTTACAAAAGATGATGAAAGACCCTAAAGCTGGAATCTCCACAGAATCCTTAGCAACCTGTAACTCCCCACACAACAGTGATAACCTGCATTTCTGCCTTAGGTCAGACTTCTCTTATCTGGGACCTAATACTGCACAACTGTGCACCACTCTTAATCTCTGTGCCCCTCCCTTCTCTCTGTACCCTCCATGCCCTCTGTACCCCTCCATGTCCTCTGTACCCCTCCCCATCTTCTTTACCTTTTCTGCCCTCTGCCCACTCCCCATTCTCTGTACCCTCCCTTCTCTCTGTACCCCTCCACACTCTCTATCCCCTTCCCTGCCCTCTCTTATCCATCTAGTTTAAAAATCACTCTCTGTCTATATTGTGCCATGGTGTTTTTCATTGGCTTTGATAAGTATCATTTTCACTACATTGTGGTCATTATCCCCTGCCCTGGTCTCACCTTGAGTAGTAGTATGGCAATGTAAACAACATAAAACTCTTAACCCATACCATGTCCACAGTTATATTCTATGGGAATTAATAATTCTACCATAATAATAAAACTTTAATATCCTTAAAAATTACACTGGAAACAATTCTTGTGAACTTTACTTGGGAAATAGCTGCAAAATAAGGTACAGGAAGCATAAAGTTTTTGGTAAATATTTACAAATTTGAATATATTCATTTTTATTTACAAGGAAGTCTTATAAAAGTTGAACAGTGTTTAAAGACTGGAAGAAGATTTGAACAATACAAATATCAAACAAAAATCAATCTCTAGAATAAAAAGAAAGAGCATATTGATGTGAGAAATTTAGAGACTAATTAAATAGCAAATGTAGCAACAGAAATACAAGAAGGAAAAATTTACTACCAAAATTATATGAAAAATATTCTACCTCTCTATTAATACATGAAATTGCACTGAAATACATTTAATTCTAGTATAAGCTCATTAAATTGACAAGATGGTTCTATGTTTTAAAATACTGATTTGAGGGGGGAAGGTAGAGTAAATGAAACATATATAATTGGTGTACTTACTTGAAGCCCAATTTGGAAGTAGTCAGTACAATTGAAGATATGAAACGCTTGACAATATCTAGTGTGATTGAGATACTTACTCCCTCTGTAGCTATTTAGTTTCTCAGATATGATCCTGCACACTATTCTGGACAGGTACACATGGGCACTTGTAAAATGTTAAATGATATAGAGAGAAACATTATGTGTGACATCAGGGGAAAAAGATCTTCAACAAGAAAAATGATTAGACTATGATGTTTGCTTAAAATTGAGTATACAAATAAAATGTGATTTTTTTAAATTTAAATTGAATCATGCCATATAGTGAAATTTAACAGAATGATGAGCTGCATAATACATTTGAATAAAAAACCAACTTCTTAAGGAATAAAGTGCAATACTACATATGGATGCTAAGAAATATTGAATACTGTAGCACAAGTATAAAAATTCATGAAGGAATAAACATTAATTTCTGAATATCATTTCCTTGCAATGTAGGATAAGAGAAAAGTTTATTTGTTGGGTTTCCAGGGCATCTTGCTCTTTTAAGTATGTTTTCTTTTCTGAGACATATTTTCTTTATATATAACTATATATTTAAAAAAGGAAAAATCATCTAAGGTTATATGTTGTAGAATATTATTTTAAGATGTTTTACAATTGTTTATGCTGTGGAACATTTGTTTAATTATGCAAAGATGTGTTGCATTTTGTTATGTTGCATTTCTTTAACTCTGTGACGCTGTGTTACTTTGCCTGTCTAAAACACTTGATGGTCTAATAAAGAACTGAATGGCCAGTAGCAAGGCAGGAGAAAGGATAGGTGGGGCTGGCAGGCAGAGACAATAGAAGAGCTGGCAAGAGAACAAGGCGAAGAGGATGCTAGGGACCAGCCACACAGCCACACAGCGGGACATGGAGTAAGAGTGAAAGTAAGATTACAGAAGTAAGAAAAGGAAAAAGGCCAGAGGTAAAAGGTAGACAAGATAATTCAAAGTCAAGAAAAGCTGGAAGAAACAAGCCAAGCTTAAGGCTGGGTATTTAAAATTAATAATAAGTCTCTGTGTATGATTTATTTGGGAGCTGGGTGGCAAGCCTCCTAAAGGAGCAAAAACAACCAACAACATGCATTGGAGAACTTGCCTACCATGTGCAAGGCTGTAGTTCATTTTCCAGGACTAAAACAAGAGGATGAAATATTGTGGACGTTGGCGAGGATTATGTGAGCTTGACACACCAAACTATCCACATAGTATTGCACATGTGTAGGGCAGACATTCAAAAAGTTTCTGCTCCTTTATCCTGTTCATTTTCTCAGTAGGAGTAGTTTCTCCTGCATCCCTTCCTCTTGATCAAAGAGGGATGTGGTAGCAAACATGAGCCCTAAGAGATAACCACGGTTCATTTGTGATGTTAATCATGCATGATCTTGAGTCATTTTCCGACTTCTTTGTAACTCAGTTTTCTACCTCTGGACAATAATGGGAAGAAATTGTCTATATTACAATTTTAAATCTATGTTGATGTACTCAAAATATAATTCTTTTTTTTTTGTTTTTTGTTTTTCGAGACAGGGTTTCTCTGTATAGCTTTGCGCCTTTCCTGGAGCTCACTTGGTAGCCCAGGCTGGCCTCGAACTCACAGAGATCCGCCTGGCTCTGCCTCCCGAGTGCTGGGATTAAAGGCGTGCGCCACCAACGCCCGGCTTCAAAATATAATTCTTATTCTTTGGCACATCATAACATCCATTATCTCTCTGTATTTATTGTCAACTAGTTAAAAGTAATGTTGACTCTTGGATTTGGAAAAACAATGACATCATGAAATTTGCAGGCAAATGGATGAAACTAGAAAATATCATCCTGAGTGAAGTAACCCAGACTCAGAAGGACAAACATAGTATGTACTCACTCATAAATGGATACTAGATGTAAACCAAAGGATAACCAGACTGCAACCCACAGCTCCAGGAAGGCTAGCTAGTAAGGAGGACCCTAGGAAGGACACATGGATTGCCCAGTGAAGGAGAAATAGATGAGATCTACATGAGCAAACTGGGGGTGAGGGGGGTAATGGAGGGCAAGGAATGGGGGTTAAGAACATAGGGGAGCGGGAGGTTCAAGCTGGAACAGGGACAGAGTGGGAGAACAAGGAAAGAGATACCTTGATAAATGAAGACATGGGAATAGAGAGAAACAGAATGCTAGGGAAGTTCCCAGAAATCCACAAGGATGACCCCACCATAGACTACTGGCAATAGTCGAGAGGGTGCCTGAACTGAACTACTCTGGTGATCAGATGGCTGAATACCCTAACTGTCATCATAGAGCCCTCATCCAGTGACTGATGGAAGCAGATGCAGAGATCCAAGGCCAGGTGCTAGGCTGAACTCCAGAAGTCCAGTCAATGAGAGGAGGGATTCTATGAGCAAGGGACATCAAGACCATGATGGGAAAAAGTACAGAGACAACTAGCCAAACCAGTGGAAACACATGTACTGTGGACCAACAGCTGAGGAGCCCACATGGTACTGGATTCAGCCCTCTGGATAGGCAAGACAGTTGTTTAGCTTAAACTGTTTAGACCACCCCCAGGCAGAGGGATCAGAACCCATCCCTAGTGCATGAGCCAGCTTTTTGGGACCTAGTGCCTATGGTGAGACACTTTGTGCAGCCTTGGTGCAGGGAGGAGGGGCTTGGACCTGCCTCAACTGAATGTACCAGGTTCTGCTGACTCTCCATGGGAGACCTTGCCTTGGAGGGGGTGGGATAGGGGTTGGGTTTGGAGGGAAGACTGGGGGGTGGGAGGAGGGAGGACAGGGGAATCTGTGGTTGGTTTGTAAAATGAATAGAAAAATCTCTTAATAATAATAATAATAATAATAATAATAATAATAATAAAGTCATGTTGGCTAATGGCATGGTTCTATCTCCTAGGACCAAGAGCTATAGTTTCAAAGTATCTGTTTTGTGCAACTATAACAAGTTGCATTTGAATAGTATTGTCAGACATGGTACCCATGGCTTATTAATGAGATGCTAAGGGTGACCTGGTTATAGGTACTGAAATGGAAGCATCTAGCCCAGTGGAAGTCAGACATAAAATGAAAGAATCTGAGTACAAATCATCCTGGCTGATTCCAAAATCCTGTATTTTAATCACTCTTCTTGCTTGTTATTTTTGTGCTGTTTCTGGGTGTTCACTAACGCAAGCAATATTAGGTCCAGCCTATATTGCTTGCTCCCAGGGTCCACGGAAGAGTCTACCAACCAGCAGAGGATTCTAATCTGAGGGATATTCAATGAATCTAAGCACATTGAGTTCTTTAATCCATTTACTTTATTCTTCTATGACGATTCTATCTGCAGTTTCTTTTCTGCTCTCTTACTTAGCTCCTCTCGGTCCCTCCTGCTCCCAGTCCTTCCTGCTCTCAGTCCCTTCTGTCTTTCTCTCATCATTCTACCTTGTTCTTTCCATCTCCGTCCTCATCTTTGTTCTTCTCCATCAAGTCTCTCCTCGTGCTCTCAGAGAACCAGTATTTATACCCACACAGTAATTCTTTGGTAAAGCAATGTGAGGCTTGAAGTTTTCAGGGTCTCAGAGAGAGAGGTGATAAGGACCCACACATAAAGCAATTGTCAGCTTTCAATTACATCCCCAAAGGGGAGTGGCTAAAGGGGAGTTCTCTGGTAGGGTCAACTAAAGGCTAAGATCAATTAGGGAATTTATGTGCTCAAATTGTAATCTAGAAATGGCCAGATAGAATGTTAGGGGTCAGTAAGTCACAAGAAAGCAAACTGTCTTTGGCACCACTTTTCCCACTCATCCCGGCTGCAGCTGCTTTCTGATAGGGAGGGGGACATATGTTAGGTGTCTAAGCAGCCTATGTCAGAGCATGTAGTATTCGGTTAGTAAAAGCACTTTCACTCAGAGTAATTGCTGAGGAGAAAATCTAGGAATAGCACCTGGCTGAGGAGGAGTTAAAACTTAATTTGCACAAGAAAGAAGCTTGGCACCTATCACCTGCCTGGCCTTGAAGGCAATCTCCTTGGGTCAGTGGAAAGTAACTGCCTTAACTCAGTAACTATCAAATGGCTAAAACTTCATCCCAGGAATGGGAGCAGTAAATCTCTTAAGTTAGGGTCTTGTGTAAATAACCCGGGGTGAAGGTAAGGGGTTGAGGATTTAATTGTTAGTGGTTCTTTTCTCTACCTGTGAGTGAGATGAGCTAATGTTTATCTATTGCAGTTTAGTCCTTGGACAAAGGTATCTTTGCTGAAATACTTTTGTCTGGAGACTGGTCCTAGCCAGATATATGTTAATGAAAAATAAACACAGCTGGGGACAGTTGTCCAGTTACCCCAAATGTATAGGGAAAGTTGTGCCCAAGATTGAGATGCAATCGTGAGATCACATGTACACATAACATGGAGATACATGGTAGATGGGGAGAATCATAGCTGTTATTGCACAAGAAGTTTACAACAAGAGACAGCCAGTTCATTCAAAAGGCAGTATTCCCATAACACCTTGTGTGATGGTTTCCTCTAACAGAACCCTTAGTTCTGATAGGTTGACCTTCTGAACACTAGTTGTCACTACTGTATACTCTCATGGACTTTCACTACCAGCGGCTCTCAATAGTTCACCAAGCTATGTGTAATAATATAGAGGAAAAATTTTGGCCAATGAAATCATTATCTTATGAAAGAAATGATGCCTTCATTTTTTCCCTCTTTGTGTGAGTCAATGCTCACCCCCCCCAATGAATATGTACAGAGATAATTACCAATGAAAGCTACATTGACTAGGATTTGAGCCACCTAGTTTATACAGTTGCTACTTTTGCATAGAGATTTATTTCAAATTAAAATAGAATGAATGTCTATCCAAATATAATGCCAATTCTTTGAAGTATTAGATCTTATGAGTATGACCTAACTGGTAATTTGCTTGGATTTAAATGTGTTTGCTTTTTAAAAATAAAACACTACTTTGAGAATGTGTAGGTAGCTCAGTGGAAAACAAAAAATAATGTAACTATTTTGCTTGATGTTGTACCAGTAAGCAGCCAGCTGATAAAGTAAATCTGTCAAGCCAAGATTTGTGCTATGTAGTTTATCCTTGCATTTATTCTGTGAAAATGTTTTTACTGGTTGAAAAGCAGAAAAATAATTTCTGGATGGGTGGTGGGGGGGAGGGAGGGAAGCTTGCCTGTATGTGGGGGGTTGGGGAAAGGTGTGTTTCCCTGGGTCTATTAGGGAGAGGGTGTTGTGAGGCAAAAATATGTGAGTGTTCCTTTAGACCTACCACATCAGAGTTCTTGAAGTCACAGTTCCCAAGATTTTATACAGGCACTTGAAGTCATCATCAGGTCAACAGGAAACGAGTCTTTCCATCACCCTAAATCATTTATGTCTGGTATCAGAACAAATAATACAGTTGTTTGTCACTGCTTTGAATTTCTCTACTTTAGGGTCAAGTAATCTCATGTATATTAATAGAACGTGACTCCATCTATTAGCATTATCCTTTAATTTTCAACATAGAGAAGACTTGCATTTAATCTTCAAGTAATTGTGACATAATGGTAGAATGAGGAATTATGTGTTGTTGGTTGTTTTTTTCTCATTTGGGAGGCCTGCCACCCAGCTCCAAAATAAATCACACATGTAGGCTTATTCTTACTTATAAATGTCCTGTCTTAGCTTCACTTGTTTCTAGCCAGCTTTCCTTAACTTAAATTATCCCGTCTACCTTTGGCCTCTGGGCTTTTCCCTGTCTCTTTTCTAAATCTTACTCTTACTCCACGGCTTGCTGTATAGCTGGGTGGCTGGCTCCCGGAGTTCTCTTCCTTCTCTGGCTGCTGCTTCTTTTCCCTCTGAGATTTTTCCTTCTATATATTCTCCCTGCCTGTTAGCCTCACCTATCCTTTCTCCTGTTTTACTATTGGCTGTTCAGTTCTTTAAAAGACCATCAGGTGTTTTAGACAAAATGACACAGGTTCACAGAGTTAAACAAATACAACATAAACAAAAGTAACACACCTTAAAATAATATTCTACAACAATTATGTCCAGATTATTTCTAGTCTTTAGTTCTATGCAATGATGTCGGTGTACTGTCACCGCAGTGGGCTGTTTTCCCTTTGGATATTAGAAGTGGAGCATGTGGCTTAACACTCTTGTGAAATATACTGGGTTGGTCAAGTCACCAATTACTCTTTTACAGTTGCAATTATCTCCAATGCTGCCTTCAAGTGACCCAAGTGCAGTACGTGCATCCCAACTCTTCCTATTACCACATAGAGGCTTAAATAGTCCATGACATGATATACTGCTATATACAGTTTTTATATTCTTATATTTATACTGCTGAGGTCCTGAGTGTTTTTACTCTACTCCTCAGATATACATCTGATAGTTCATCTTCTAATGGTATTATTCTTTACAAATATTTTAGTCATACAAAACAGGGTCACTGGACTTACAAATTAAGATTTCAATAGATTGTTGATTATGCAGCATTTATTTATTGGCCTTTTATTGAACTCTAGTTCTAAGGAAGATGACTAAGGGGGCATCAGTTTTCAAAGTTCCGTCCTTGACATTCTTGTAAGGAAATCTTACCATGTTGTTTGTTATTTTAGTTGTGTGGGTTATTTTTTGTTTGTTTGTTTTTCAGTTGAAATTTTTATTAGTACCATACTGCATAAATAATTTATTCAATCAACAATGTGTTATGTTAAGGACTATTGGCTGAACAACAAAGATACAACAACAACAAAAAAATACAATTCCCTGGAACTGTGAAATTTCATATTTGTGAAGAAATAAGACATAAAAAAATCACATTTATATTTCCTTGTTTCCCTTAAATAATTCAGTGAGTTCACTGCTTTCCAAACATAAAAATTTGTATCATCCAGGTTAGAATTTCTTTGCTGCCATTAATTATTTTAACTTTAAGTCTCTTTCTATAGCATATTAAAATTCTAATTAAATGGAGCTAAACTTTTGTTCATAATCCTGAGTATATGGAGGAACAGAATAAATGGAGAACTAATGTTTATTTAACTGGTGCTTTTATATTTAATACTCTAATATTAAATATAATTTAAAATAATTTAATAAAACTTTGCAAATCATTAGCTAGGTTTTTTCCCAAATAAAATTATCTGACATATTTATAGCCCTCAAAAGTTCACAACATTAATTTTTCAAAAGGTGTCCTAGAATATGTTCCTGTTGATTAAGCTTCAGTTGATTAATGGAGTTAAGTATATGCTACTTGAGTAGCTCAAGTGCTTGAATAAGACTATCTATTGGTTATAGGCAAGGGCAGCACTAATAAAAAATTTAAAACAATTTTGTTATGTCCTTATGTGAAAAGATACATTCTTAACAGATCGCAGCAGTGGTATTGTATTTATCTGCTACACAGGGACTTTATGTATTGATGACTTATAACTTCTTTATATAAAATTGTTTATTGTCTCTAGCATAAATAAAAACTATATAGGGCTCTAACATTACTTTAAAGTGATACTTTGTAAATTTAACCCTTAAATTGACATTTATAACATAGTCATTATTTATAAGATATATCATAAGGGCTATAATGATGTATGTAATTATGTATGCAAAAATGTATGTAATTAAACTATAAAATTATTTATGACAGGTAATAATGTTGTGGGAAAAAAGATCATATATCCTGGACTGGGATGAGGTTTTCATGCTGGAAGAGAGTTAGAAAAGTTACTGCGTCACAAAGCCTTGACCTGAGCCTTGATGTCTTCACAAAGTCAACTCTCTGTTCTTTAAAAAAAGGTATATTGCCTTATTATGCCTGTGGTTAGGTTCTTGAATTTTTATAGGATTATAATAGAAGATTCATCAGTTAAATATTGAAAGACAATGTCAAAACATGCTCTCCACTGTGGAAAATAGTTGCACTATTTATTGGCACATCATCAGTGGAAGCATTAGAACTACCCTCCCATGAACTCTTAAAATAAACGAAAGAGGTATATGTAATTGTCCCAGGAAAGGTGTGTTTTGAACCTTTCTGTTTCTTTATGCGATGTAGAAAAAAATTAGAATACCATATTTCCCATTTCTTTTTCAGAGAAGTTAAAAAGTCTTCATCATTTGTGTTCACACTCCAGGTATGAATCCCTCAAACTCTTAACGGGAAGAAATAAAGAGTGGAACGAGGAGAGCTGCCTTTTTGGTAGGATGTTTTTTTCTCATTGGTGCCTTCCCTACTCTGAACTCAATCTATTGGCATTGTGCTCATCAGAAAAGCTTTACTTGATGGAAATATCAATATATGAAAGACATATTTGTTGTATGAAGCAGTAACCAACAGAATGCTCAGTCTTATTTTTGGACAGAGTGTGACATCAAACTCTTCGTCATCACATACTGAAAAAATTTACTCTTCTAATTTTGTATGCTGATCATTTTAATTTTAATGCTGTTTAGTGCAATTATAGTGTTGACTGGTGGTTCTATTATATATATGTAGCATAAGTACTCTAATCAGTATCCTTTTCCTGGGTATTTCTATTATTTCCAATGTTTTGTTACCATGAACTATTTTATAGTGAAATATGTCATTTAGTAAATTGAAATTTTCATTAATTTTTCAGTGGCTTTTTTTTCACCTCAGATACAGCAGAAATTGCAAATGCAACATTAGTGTAAGATATGATGTCCATGTTTTTGTGCAATGGATTAAAGCTTAGTTTTCTTACTCTGTTTTCTATATTCATACATCTAATAGGAAAATTCACCATTGAATCTTTTCACTCATGAAATACATATTCAATGTTTGTTGCTTTCTTAAAGCAACATAGCATAATGTTCAACCTCTCACCCAACTCCTCCGAGATCCTCCCCAACCTCACCTCCCTACCCACCCAATGTTGTGCTCTCTCTTTTTCTTTTTTTAATTAAGAAATTTTATTATTCATTTTACATACCAATCACAGATCACTCTCTTCCCTCCTCCCACCCCTCCAGCCTTCCCCCACCCACCTAACCCCCATTCCCTCCTACAAGAAGGTAAGGCTTCCCATGGGGAGTCAATAAAGCCTCGTACATTCAGTAGAGGCAGATTCAAGCCCCTTCCCCTGCCTCAAGGGTGTGCAAGGTGTCCCACCATAGATCGTGGGCTCCAAAAAGCCAGCTCATGCACCAGGGATGGATCCTGATCCTACTGCCAAGGGGCTCCTGAAGCAGATCAAGCTACACAACTGTCTCATTTGTGCAGAGGGCCTAGTCCAGTCACGTGGAGGCTCCAAAAGTGTTGGTCTAAATTTCATGAGTTCCCATTAGTTTAGTTTGGTTATCTCTGTAGGTTTCCCCATCAAGATCTTGATGCCCCTTGCTCATAGAATCCCTCTTCTCTCTTTGCGACTGGACTCCTGGATCTCGGCCTGGTGTTTGGCTGTGGATCTCTGCATCTGCTTCCATCAGTTACTGGAGAAAGGGTATTCACCATTCTGATTACTGGGGTAAGCACGTTCAGTCATTGCAGGTACACATACATATAATACATAAAACCCATTGAGTCCATTCAGTGTTGCTAGTATGTGTATGATTTTTAAGCATGACCACTTGGTATTGGATAGATAGCCACTTATGAAGCTAATTCATGGGGAAGACTGATTCTCCCTCTCTCCAGGGCAGAAGGATTGTAAGAACCAGAATATCAAGGTATATGCTATGAGATTGCTTTATCTGTATAGGAGACAGTGAAGCTGCACCCATGAAATCTCAAAAATATGGTAGCCTAAACAAGTTTATAGCAATGACAACACCAGCTGACATGTCAATGTGGGTGGAAGAAATGAAATGAGACGCAACCCTTAGATGAAGGGCTACAGGCGATCGATGCTTTTTGCTTTACTCTCACTCTTCTGGGAAGATGAAGTATTTTAGTGAAGAAAAACAGAGCAATGCTCTTGTGGCAATGAAAGACTTCACTTTTCACAGACCACTGCCTCATAGAATTTCCTGCCTGATTAATGTGACAGATGATCACTGTCTATGCCTCAGGACATCTCATTCACTTATTTTAAAATGATACAATTCCTTTGAACTATGTTGGGATAGGAAAGGAACACTGAAGGTTTCCTTTAGTGGAAGTCACTAGAAATTTGAGTAGAAAGAATAACAATTTGAAGGCCCTGTGTAACATATGTTTCAAAAATACTCTAGACCCAAGATTAAAACTAAGCACAGCCTTCATGTTCTATCAGAAGGATAGAATGGGCATGTAACCAAGTTTACATTGCAAATACAATGGGGGAGAAATTACTATAATGTAAATTCTAATCTTATTGTTAGTTCATTATCACAAAATCAGTATCGTTTATTCTGTCTTTAAAAATATTTATTATAATCTGAAACTTACAAAATAGTCTAAATAACTAAATATTAATAATAAATTCTATCTGACTTTCATTAGGTACTATTTAAAAACTTCACTGATATAACATTTCTGCCATTGGGCAACACAAGTACAAACAGAAGTCTATTGTTTGAAGAATGAGAATATACTAAATGTAATAGAGAATACAATCTATAGATATTTATTTTACATGTAAGTGCAAGATATTTGTGAAGATACACAGAAATAATAATCCAAACCTCAAAATACCCTGAATTAGTTAACAAGACATACTTATACTGATGCAAAAATTAAATAAATATATATATCACATAATTATATAACAACTTCAAGAATAATTAAATGTTTGTCATCAGTAAGCACACTATCATTACAGCAAATAGCTTACTAAGAATATTTGCCAGTGTTTTTCAGTTTCCAAGGAGATAACTCATTTGAATTGGCATTAGGTTAAGGAAGTCTAGAAATACTTCTCATTTCATGTATGGATGTATCCATGGGGTTAATGATGTCTTCGGGGAGATGTACCTCTCCATGCTGTGGCTTTGTTATTTCTCTATTACAAGTTTGCGATCACTTAGGCCCTTTCTACAAGGTGGTAGATGGTTACCAATCCATGCATGCAACCACATCTAGATTCACAGTTGGCAGCTTCTCCCAAATAATATTCCCTTCTGATGGTAAAACTTCTTTTTTCACTAGTTCTTTGAGAATTTCATATATATTTTGACCACATTCATCCCAATTCTCCAATCTTCCCAGATAAAATCCCTATTCATTATATACCCACCCAAATTTATACGTTCCTTTAAAAAATTATATCCATCAAGTCCAATTTGTGCTGTCCATATATTCCTGCACATGTAGCCTTCCATTTGTGTATGGTTCACTTACCAGGAGCTGTACTGTTAAAACTGACTTGGTAAAAGTCTTGGATTAATCTTTCATTGCCTTGTGCAAGCAGCTAAAACTCCTTTGAACATCAACTTATTCATCTGTAAATAACAAAACCAGACATTCTTATGTAAGCCTGTAATCAGAGCACTTGGGCAACAGAGGCAGCAGGTTCCTGAGTTCAAGTCCTGCTTAGACTAGTGTGGGGACCCACAGAGGTTCTCTAGTGAGACTTTACTCAGGGTCAGAGAATCTGGGCTTGCTTTACTCAGCAGGGCTGCATAATGGGATGATTGTGCTGCAGGCATGGTTACCAGGTGCTTTGAAGGGTCTGCACTTGGCTGTATGTTGTGCTTTGATCTTGAAAGGGGGAGGTCTTTTGCCTTACCCCTTGGCATTGTATAAAAAGCCCCTTGGAATAAACCTCGAGGTGACTGGGTATTGATC
>CABHPH010144132.1:0-50677 GCA_902168325.1 Peromyscus nudipes | reverse complement strand
AGTCCACTCCCTCCTCCAAAATGGTAAGGCCTCCCCTGGGGAGTCCGCAAAGCATGCATGGTACATTCAGTTGAGGCAGTACCAAGCCCCTCCCCTCTGCATCAAGCCAGGTTTGTAGTTCATAAAAGCTATAGCTGGGTAAGACTGTTGTTGATGCCTTTTTGTACCCCATATCACCCTCCTGCATCTTGCCTTCTAGTGCCTTTTTTTTTTATAATTTATTTTATTTTATTTTACAATATAATTCAACTTTACATATCAGGGCATCCATTTTTTCTTTGGCATATGCCATTTGTTATTGCTTCTCCATCTGTGACCTCTTAGGACTTCATCTGTCTTCTTGTACAGCATATTATGCATGTTCTGTAGTTAATGCTTTGGTGATCTCTGTTCCTTTAAGGCCCATGAGGATAAGAATTATTTCCTGTTCATATGTGTATCTGTTGAGTCTGGTCTAGCATTTGGAATTCAGAAGTCATTGGACTTCTGAATGTGTGAATTTGTGTCTTTTTTTTAATTAATAATTTCTTTTACAAAATGGACTTTGTTCTATTCTTTTTCTTCTATAACTTATAAGACTTTTGTTATACTTTCTATCTTCTAGGTCTTTACATACCCCCTTTATGTATTTTACCTTGTGGGTCTTTTTTCTTCATTCTGATGACTTTTGGAGATCCATGTGATCATCCCTGGGTAGATCTTTGACTTGTGTCTATTTTGTTACTAAGATAGTCCACTGAATTCTTAAGTTAGTTAGATATTTTATTTGGTTCTGGAATTGGCACAGTCATTTCTTAACCTGCAGCATGGTCATATTTATGAGGCTGGGCGCTTGCTCTTTAAGTCCAACATGATAATAATCATCATTTGACATTATGTGTCTGTTGACTCTGATGCCTGAAATATTTTAAAGTTTTCTGATTCTCAAACTTGATGTCTTGTTTTTTATAGTTTCATGATACTTAAATGTGGGTGACTCAGTTTTTTGGAAATGCAAGGCCTGTGTTGGCTCCTATATCTGTGTGTAATACCAGTCTAGGACCACTTCAAATATTTACTCAGCGTTCATTCCTTCCTCTAAACTAGAAATACTAATGAAAAGAAATTATTTAAAAATTTCCTGGTAGTCTCCTTCTTAAAGAATTGTTGTCAACACATATTTTAAGCTTTAAATAATGTCACCAAAATAATTTCAGTTTTTGAAATCTCACAAAAATACATTTAAAAACACTCTTTAAATGTCAAGGCCACAAGAATAGCAATATTTCCCAGGTATAATTTTTAGAGCTTTGTAAAAGGAAGAAAAACAAAGCTGTATATGCTTAAAGGATTGAGTTTCCTAGGTATAAAAATAAGATGTAATGTTCAATTACTGGCCTTACTAATATAACTTGAGAAACTACCTTCTCTTCCTCTCTCCTCTCTTTCTCCTTCCCCCCTCTCTTCTTTCATTTTTGTTAATTCTGTTTTGGGGCAGGATGCTACGTAGCTCAGGCTGGCCTTGACTTTAAGATCTTCCTATTTCAGTCTCCCAAGTGTTGGGATTAGAGGTGTGAGCTTATTGTACCTGGAAAAAGGCACTTCCTCACTGGCAATGAATGCTTGAAAACAAAGATGAGTACTCCGGGAGCTGGTATTGGAGATCTTTGCTGCAGATCACTGTTTCCTTTTTCTTGTAAGTTCACACCTGTGTGTGTGTGTGTGTGTGTGTGTGTGTGTACTTTTGTCTTTCCCACTGCACAGAAATCTATTAAGCAATAATAAGGCAGACCAACAATAGCATCCAATAAGTGAGTGCTCTCTCTTTGAGATATAATTTTTCTCTTGTGCATGAAGCATTCAATAACAACTTAAGAAAACCGGGAAAGGGAAGAAAAATAATTGTCTCTTTTATGTACTCCCTGAATACACACTGAAATAGAAAGTGTGACCTGAGCTTTCACGGTCAGAGGCAGTGTTTTGAGTTTTCATACCCCGCTTTTGAAGTGTCATGCCAAGGAGAGAACAAGGGAGAGTCTCAGCTTTCATCTATGCATTGTTTCCAAAGCCTTTTTTTTTCCTTAACTGGATATCTCAATATGCAACTCCCTATGTTCATCCGTATCATTTTCTGATTATTCCTTTCACCCATTGCTCTCAAGAAAGCTCTGTACCAAAGACAAGAAAACTGCCTCCCCACACATTCTTCACTACAGAGAAAGCAAGACCAACCCGTTCCTCCACCAACTCTATTTCCCTGCCTTCTCTTTGGTTTTAATATCATTTATACATTTCATTTCTCTGCAACTGGAGCTTGAACCTGGGACCTTGAAATGACTAGACGGGGCCCAACTACATTTTTAATGGTATAATAATAGTAAATATTGGTTGTGAGCTTGACAGGACCCAGAATCACGCAGGAGATTAGTTAACTGAAGGGAAAGACCCCTTAACTGTGGGTGACACTGTTTGATGGGCTGGGATTCCCAGACTGAGTAAAAAGGGGAAAATAAGCTGAACAACATGTGTCATTCTGTGCTTCCTGACTTCATGTGCAATGTGACTAGTTGCCTCATGATCCTGCATCCGTGGTTTTCCTTCCATGGTGGGCTGTATCCCTTTGAACTGTAATCTAAAATAAAGCCTGTTGCTCTCCAGTGTGTTTTTGTCAGGTCACAATAAGAAAAGTAATATACTTGGAAGTAAAAAAGTAACTAAAGTAATATACCTTTAAATGTACAAAAGAAAATAATATACTTTGCTCAATTTAAATTGTTAATAAATTTAACTGATTTAAATTGTTAATAAATTTAAAAAAAATATATTTTGGAGCAACATGAAATTGATATTTGACCAAATAACTAATAACCACACCTTGCAAAGTCAACACATAAAAGTATCCATTAATGATTAAAATTTTGGGAGGTTGTTTGGGACTAGGTAGATTTTCTACACTCTAAAAGGAATATCAATAGGTATGCTTAGCTGATTCTGTTTACTTCAAGCTGCAACTTTCCTAGTGTGTCCTTCCTTCTGATTTCTGCATGTGGCTTCTCCGTTGGGAGGGGCACACAGCCATATCCGTGGTGCAGAGTCCCTGTGTGAACTCTATCATGTTGACTTGTAAAACCGTGAGCCTGGAAAGAGCCATGCCATACAATTTTTTCCCCTTTGCATGTGACCACCACAAACAGTGGAGTTCTCAGAGTCAGGTTAAAGCACAGAGAGCCAGAGATGAATGTGCTATCGTTGGATCTAGCTTCTTATTAAAATTAGCTGTCCATATTTCCACCACCCCCCGCCCCCGTGTAGATTGCAGATGACACTGTTCTAACTTAGGTGTGGAGAAATAAGTAAGAATAAAATGATGCTAAACTATTTGGCTTCCTTTTTCTGCAAGAAGAGAAATCCAGGTTCACATGTTTAGAACACAACCTCTATGGCCATGATCTTTGTGTTACTTGAGTTACCCGGGTCAATCTTCCATGATGTATTTTTTTTTTGCAGCTGAGTTTCTGATATGGCAAAGCTTCAGAAGTCAGCCTCCTTAAGAACACCTGAGAGTTCTCTCAGTTGTTTACTTTAAATTATTATTCCCAATACTTGTCTAGCAGGGAAAAATAGAAATGATATTTAGAATATATATTCAGAAGAGAGGACATCTGTCTATAGACATCTGTATCACATTCAATTTCCTTCCTTGTTGGATGGTCCTATGATTAGACAATATTTGGAAGCTTGACAGATGAGTAGAAACTTGAAATAGTAAGGTCAGAGGTAGGAAGACAACTCTACTCATGTTTGGAAACTTGGTGTTCTTATTAGACTAGACCAGAAACTTAATTCAAATGCCATGTTAAAAAAAATATTCTGTTGCAAACCTCCTTTGGCCAAGCCTTTCTAGTATCTCATTATTTCAAATCAACAGCTGTTATATATAGTGCCTATGTCTATACAGAGGCTTATTAAAAAACTAAGGATATTTAGGAACGTGGTAATAGTCACAATCCATAGGTAATGGGTTAAGTTTACAGCACCAGGCATGAATTCCCTTCTACTGAGCAGATGGTAAGTCCAATTAGACAGCTGCTGGTTGCCTCCAAGATGTGAGTGCCGCTATTGCAGCCTTGGATCTATCTTGACATGTGTCATTCTATATTTTCCAGTTGCATTTTAAATACCTAATAAGACCTGAACAGTGACAACACCAGACGTCACGCTTGGCTTTTTATGTGGGTCCTGGCTACTGAAATCAGTTCCTTATGCTGTGGAGCAAGTCCTTCACCCACTAAGCCACCTCTTGGGCCCCTAAACATAACTTTTAGAAGGGCCTTTGATTGGCATTGGGGAGTGGTATAAATTTATCTGAATATATTAAAATGAAAACAGTTACTTATGAATTTGACATATGCCATTTGTCTCAAAAATATCACACTTTTAATATAAAAGTTTTCTCAGGCATTAAATTTATCCTTTGTTATCTAAACATACATTTATTTGTGGTAAAATTTAGTTTATGTTAAGAGGGAGATGCCAAATAAAATTGCTAATGAAGTCAATTACACATTTTAAATTGGAATTTTAAGTCTCTGATACTATTTGAGTAGGACCAATGTTCTTAAAGATACACACATATAAAGCCAACTATATGCAAATACTAATACCATGATTTGATTTCTTTAAAACATTTGTCTGCTTATTTTTAAACCTTCCTGTGGTTAAAAAAATGTTTAGTCTTTTAGGAAACAGCTATGCTCTCCCAAGCAATTTTGAGAGATTACCTCCCAGCTGGGGGAGATTGCCTAGCAACAGGGATGGTTGGCTAAAATACTAACTGGATTTCCATCATTGATACTGATGGGATATTTATGGCCGTCATTTAGAGTCAATAAATAGAGTTGTTAAAAAAAAAAAAAAAGAATTCTGTCCTACACTTAGACTTGTGATTCTGAAGATCAATTTTCACTTCTTTCCCCCATATTGACACATCCTGTGTTTTTACCATGTGATTATATGGTATTTCACAAACTATATATCCTATGAAAACTCACTACAATAATTATTCCATTTTAAGCACTCTGGGTAATTAACTCTCTCTCCCTCCCCTGCTCCTCCTCTCCCCTTCCTCTTTGCTCATAATAGTATAGTGAAAGCTCTTAAATATCACTCTGGAGATGTTTGTTTATCTTGGTTTAACCTAGTACTTCCCAAATGAAACAAATACACTTTACTAACACCCTGGGCCTTGGGCATGAGAAGCATCCTCCAGTGACTCTGATGTTACTCCTTCCTTCCTATTACTCTTGCTTTAGCTCGGGGCCTTATTATAGCCTACCCAGATTAGTCTATTAGCTTTCCTAAATAGAATCTGTGCTTCTTTTCTTTCTCATTCCGGTAGTTTGGGTTTAAAAATTTTTTTTTTTAGATGTGGCTAGGGCGAGCTTTGCATTATGCAGTTCTGAATGTGTCTCAGAGTGAAAGGAGCCGTGGACTGAGAACTTGCAGACCTTGATTCCCTGGTTTTGCCACCAATCTTGGGAAATGCATATTTGTCTGGGTTTTTGCTTTTACAATAAAAAGATGAGCAGATTTTTCTAGCTGGCTCTGTGCCTCCTTCCTTTCCTCACTCCCTCCCTCCCTTCCTTTTTGATTGTTTGAGGCAGGTATTTGTTGCATAGTCTGGATTGGCCTCAAACTGAAGGGAATCCTCCTGCCTCTACCTTCTTGATGCTGAGATTACAGATATTTGTTATCACACTGAGTGTCCTATTGTTTCTTTAGGCTAAAATCATATGCTATTATGAAAATACCAATTCCCTCTTTTTGCACCCCATGATATTATCTACTTTAGATCTTTCTAACTTACTTTTCTATTTCCTTTTTCTTCTGAACTGTGTATTTCAACCAAATTAGACTGCTACTTACTGTTCTCTGTATACATCAAGCTGTTACAGTGTGTTTCCTTTTTGTCCATCTGTCTGATATTTTATATTCTTTCTGTCTGCCTCTGTAAATCAAAGTAAACTTTCAAGACATCCCAATTATTCTTTGCTTCAGGAAGTTTTTAATTTCTTTAATCAGTTGGGCTTTCTTCCATCCCTGACTCTTACAATTTTTGAACTTTGAGCTCTTAAATTAAATCTCTATATTTCTGCTTTGAAATATATTGCTATGTATGTACTGTTCATCTATTAACCTATAACTGAAATTAGTTACCATTGCTCATAGGCTCTAAAAAACCAGACACACACACACACACACACACACACACACACACACACACACACACAGAGGAATATGTATATATATGTATATGAATATATACACACATATGAATACATATATGGGAATATATATGTATATATATATATCTTAGTGCTAAGTTTAAAATGCTTAACTGAAGAATAAATTTTGTTCCATTGGAGAAATGCCAGGGTAAAATCTGAACCCCTAATGAAACTAGTGGTTTTCATTTGGATATGAAGGTATAATGTGAATAGGAGAATAGAAAAAATTTTGAAACTCTATTAACTAACCTGTGAATCCATTGTCATCTGTACTAAAATGTAAAATACTACTGCAACAATGAAGGATTTGGTACTCATACAATCCCTTTTGTAAAACTTTCTATGATTTTTTTCTTCTGTAGTTCTCCCTTGAAAATAGCAAGTTAAGTAAATAAAGGTCCTCTGTTGGTAGAAAGAAAAAAAAACCTGTGGCAATCTTGACAACGAGCCTATTAATTACCTCTCAATTTGTCTTTGTCTGAGATCTGAGCCCTTCATTTGAACTTCAGTTTTAGGAGCTCCTTAGACATTGTGTTCTAAGTCTCACAGTGCTCAAATTAAGCCAGAATAATTATAATTCAGGGCAGGCTCTACACACTTCTTTTGTAATGAAAAAAAGGAAAAACAGACGCAAGCAGCAGTTTCTTACATTTTATGCACAGGTATATACATTGGAGAAATAAAATCCTGCCACTTTAAATTTCTCCTCATAGATTAAACACGAATTTTCTTTTTACCAAGAGCCTTGGAATAGCTTCTGTTAGAGGATGCTGCTGTGATTAGAAAGGGAACAGTGTCGTGCCTGCCATTTGAATAAGGATTTAGTGAGGTCTATAATGCTGAGCTAGTCATAGAAGATGCTTGAAATATACATCAAAGGGAATTTAATCTAGGCAAAGCTAAAAATAAAAAGGCCCATTTCATAGGGACATGATAGTAAAAAATTGCAGAGTATGAAAAGGAGACTTATCTAAAATCCATCTGAAAAGGGAAGACACAATGTCCACGGGTGACTGGTACCATCCAAGATTTCATGTGCATCAAAGGACTGATGTTCATACCAAAGAAGCCTGGGCTAGTTTAATATTTTGTTTAGCTCTCTTAGAAACTGTGAGCATTCTTCAATGACTAGGATTTTGGCATTTAACTTTTAAGTGAAAACAACTGAGATCATGACTGATATTCTTTGGACATCCACTTAATTACTGGGAGCATCAGTGACTGGGACCCTGCTATCTATTACTGTGGTATGGAGCACATGTGGAGTTGCTTATTTTGACTGCAAAATTTGCCTTTTTGAGCTTGATGAGTGCTGTAGACTCAAGGTATGTGTCCCCCAAATTCATACGTTGAAACCTAATCTTTGGTGTTATAATATTTGTAGGTGGGACCTTTGGGAGATAGTGAAGTCATGAAGGTGGATTTTTCATGAGTGAGATTAGTGCTCTTGTTCAGGGGCCCTAGAGAGCTCTCTTATTCTGTTAACAGTGTGATGACACACATCATCACAGTGAAGACTGCTAGCTAGGATCCAGGAATCCAGCTTCTAAAAAGGGACACCAATTTGTCTGGACCTTGGACTGCCCAGCCTCCAGAACTCTGTTGTTCAAGCTGTCAGAACTACCTAGCACAGGCATTTTCTTCTTGTTCTTGTTACTATAAGCTGGATGGACCAAGACTCTGTATCTTTGGCTAGTTCCTGTGTGCACTAGTTCTGTATTATGGCTGGAGATGATGGCAGGATTTCAGGTAGGTCACTTGTCACTGATGAAAATGTGGGTGCTTAAGAGACTCTACCTGTATTTTTTTTCATTGGAAAAGCTGCTCAAAATGCAACTCACACTACTGGCAGCTGAGTAGTTTCATTTTCACATACAATACAACACATGTCTTAATATGGAGAGCATTTAAAATCATAGAGTAAGCTAGTTGTGCATAGGATATATACAATTCACTCACATAATGGTTTTATTATAGTTATATTTATCAGATGTCTTTCTATCACAATGTTTAGGAAAACCCCTTAGCAATTATTTAGAAAAAAATATATCCATTATTTCTGAAAATAGGATATTCTTAGCAAGATAAAGAACGACTTTGTTTGTCCCTTGGATGTAGATATGCCTACCAATTTCATTTAAACAACTGACCCCTAGCAACTTGGACAAGTGATCCTTAGAAAGTAGTTATGCTGTACCCAGGCAGGCATTTAATGAAAGCTTTATGTTTTGCCAACATATTTTAAAACTAAATTACAATTGGACAAAAGGGAAGCTTCATTTCAGTTCCTGATAGGTTTGGGATGGGAGTCTAAAATATTGCTATATTTTTGTTTTAAAATATAGTGTTTGCTCTGCTATTAGTTACAGCCGAGATCATTCCACGTGAGATAAGCATCTTAACACTATCCTGGCAATAATAGTGTTAGTACACCAAACGTTCTGTATCAAGGCCAAATATCTCCATCATTATGGAAGCATCTCGCCTATAATGCAACATGCATTGACATTCCTGGTTATGCCCGGGAGCCATTGCAAGCTATGAAGAAGGCACAGAATTAGTAAAAGCTAAGTTTAACTTTGTGATTTTGGAGTTGGTGTATTTGATTGCATTCTGTTTCACAACTGATATCCACACGCGGTACACGAAGTGACTTTCAATTTCCCAGAACAGAATCCATAAAACGTATGAACAGATTGAGTTCACAAAATATATTTGTATATCAATTTGTTTGGAGCTAGAAAAAATATGTTTCTATGAAAACAATGTTATATTGTTTATGCAGAAAAGTTTTTTTTTCTGTTTGCATTATGTGCCAGGCAGTTCAGATATAAAAGAAAAATGACTAGTATTTCCTCAAAGACTGCTGTCTCATAGTGGTGAGTGATATACAACAGTGGGCAAGTATGGTGGAGGCCTTTGGACTCAGACAATGGCCATAGAAATGATTGTAGGGACCAGGAAAGGTTCCCCCTGGAGGGCACTACCTAGGTAATTTTAAAGAATGAATGAATGTTACCATATTTGTTGTGTGAGAAAGAGATTAACTCTAGGCAGAGGGATTTGTGGTAGCATGCAACACTAGGGTTCATTCAGACAACTGCCAGTGGTTTGATACAGACAAAGGATTTGTACTGTAGGAAAAGTAGGAGAGAAAATCGGATATATAATTTGAAAGCTATGGACAGCTTTCAACCCACCATTAACAGGAGAATGAAGTAATTATGTTGCTATGTTGGAAAGACTATTTCCAGTTGCTCCATGGAAGGTCAAATGAAGTAATGTTATTGGACAGGGAAAAGCCTTAGTAGACAAACATACATGTCCTGGGGCAGAATGATGAGACCAGACTGTGAAAAATCTCATCATCAGGAGCCAGTGAAATGGCCCAGTGGGTAAAGGCATATGCGGACAAGCCTGCTGACCTGAGTTTGATCACCCGGAACCACATGATGAAAGGAGAGAGCCAGCTGCCTCAAAGTTGTCCTCTGACTTCCGTATGTGTGCTATTGTGCATGAGCACACACACAAATAAGTGTAAAAAAAGGAAGCAATATACTAAAATGTAATTTTATAATCACTCTCATTGAGACTGCCCCTACATTTTAGCTTCTGTTTGCATTTCATTTTACATTGAGGATTAGAGCTTGTGCTTTGAATTGGTTGAGAAAGGAATACCACATTGCTCTCCATTTCTACAATGAGTCCTGTGACCCATCTCTTCTCTCTTTTATTCAGCCAAAACAAAATGTATCTCCCTAAGCTTAAGAAGAATATATTCCTAGCTGTGTAAGGGGTGAGAATGTAGGAGGAGAATGAGGACATTAGCGTTCATTGTACTACATTTCTGCCGGCTTTTCTTAGGTCCATTCTGTTCTAACAAACCTACATGAGTCATTGCCTGATTATATATTTAGGAAATGGAGGAGAAGGGAAGTTCAAGATAATTCTACTTTCTAAATCAGGTGAAGAAAGTGTCATTTACTGATGGAACATAGAAGGAGTATACAGTATGAGGGCAAGAAGACAAGTTCAGTTATAGATCCATTGGATATTCAAGGAGGCATCCCAGTAGGTAATTTTATAGTACGACAGTTCAGGAAAGATGTTTCCAGTGGGGGTAGACAGGAGGTCATCTACACAGAGGATATTATTGGAAGGATATGTCAGATCAACTCTAGGTGAAAGTGAGAGTAGGCAAATAAGGAAGGAGATGAGAGCAGCTACGGAATTAAGAGGGCAAGCAGAGGAAGAGGCTTTGTGGATATGGGGGCCCCTCACTGAGAATGAAAGGTGGTATTCCCAGAAACTTAAAAAGTGTTACCTCCAAATGAAACTACTTCCAGCAACACAAACAGTCTTATCTCTGTGATTGAAGAGATTATTTATATAATATGTTTTTCTCATTGTGGCTTCCACTATGAACCATAAGTTGAAAAGTAAAATTAAGACGTAAAAACATCCTGAATGGGATGCGGTAAATTTGTACTCGTGAAGAACCATGTTTTGTTTTGAGTGCATTTTTACCCATTATAGTCAAAACAGTCTCAGCAAACCTGTAGATAAATATGGCAAAGAGAAATGACTAAAGTTCACGGAATAAATCCACTCCTTGTTAAAATGTTTTGTTCTGTCCCTCACAGGACAGCACGCAGTATTCTGAAGTCAGCGGTTCTGAAGAAGCCTTGCTGTTATGAAGGGGAGATTTCTTCCTGTCAGCTGTAAAAGAACAAAGTGATAGATACTGAAAAGAAACCACAGACAGCAAAGATTTCCTGGAGAGAACTGCTGTGGGAATTCGTTTTAGTCTTCTGTTACTTGATACAATTCTTTCCCCTGGGTAAACAGATTTGCATAGTTGTATTTACCAAAGAAACCCAACCCTTTCCGGTCTAGAAGTTGCCATCCCTACCCAGGAGAGCCATAACTCTGCTTTTGTCAATTCGACCATACTAAACTGTCTCAGTTTATAGGCACCTGACTCTAAAGGCTAATTTTAATTGGGATTTTTTTTTTTTACCCAACCCAATATAGTAAGGATTATACTCATTTTTGCATTTTTTTAATGCTTGCGCTTAAAGTTCTTGGGTTTGTTGGATGGTCAAAACACGTTAAACTACCTGCCGAAAGCCAATTATGCATAATTAGCAGATAATCTTTGTTCAATGATAAGGTTGATAGCTCCTTTCATTTCACTCTCTTGCGAAACTGAGGTTGCATGTGACTGAATCTTGTGCTGTACTGTTTCTTGAATGGTAGGATTTAGAGTGTTGCACTGTATTGTTTGGCACAGAATATTCTCTTTGTCAAGATGACATTCTCTCTTTCTAGGATACAACCAGTTCAGAAAAACATTGCTAACTTTAGGTTCCGTTCTGCTGATGTTACACAAAATCGCAGAATTTAAAATGGGGCATTGCTCCAGAAATGAAGGCTATTTTTCATAGATGGCACAAAGTAACACAACAAAAAAGTCACATCTGTTGTTAGTTGTCGTCATATTTATCAGATTATGCCTTCTTCATCAATATGCCATAAACGGTTCAGATGCTCTTGTATGCCTTCAATTCCATCAGCTCAATGAGCCAGAGATTTAAATTGCCCGTTCCCTCAAGTGTAGGTTTTTGTTTTACTTGTTTGACAGGCAGGACACATGTCCTCATTAAAAACCTTTAAATGGTAACCACATTCCCTCATTTATTTAACCCACAATATAGTTGAAACCTGATTGTGTTCACTTTTCATGGAAAGACATGGACAAACATCCGCTCACCCTAGAATTCACCAAAGTACAATTTGATAAATAAGTTTATCGAAGTGACTTAAAGGAGTATGGATAACTCAAAGGCACCTGCATCACTGAAATGTCTGTCTGGTGACAATGAACAAAGGCTACATCCCTAGAACTTCCTGCCCAGCTTGCAGCCACTTTGACATATTGGATAGTCTCATCTCCCAGTAGTTCTTACTGCTTGTATGAGCTTAGGCATGGAGGGGCCTGGCTAGTTCTGTAAATCTCAGGAACGTTCTGAGACTTGTGAGTTGCTTACTTCCCAAATCTTAAGGAGAATAGTCTTTTCCCAGCATAGACTGTTTGAGTTAAGAGGAAATGGCCAAACAAAACTCCACATCCACAGCCCTCAGCTGCTGTGGAAGGACAATCAGCTTCTGTCACATTTGTCACTCATTTTGATTTTCCCCATACTTGAACTCAATATGACTGCGGTGATTAATACTTGTCAACTTGACAGAATCTAGGATCACTCAGGGGCTGTCTTCTGGGAATGCCTGTAGAGAGGTGTTGATGACATGAACTGAAGTGGGAAGGCCTGCCCACTGGGAGGGGCATCCTTTCCTTTCACCCTGAACTGTATAAACAAAGAAAGGGGACTGAGCAGCACCATGCATTCACGACTCTCTGCTTCCTGATTGTGGATGTGATGTGACTAGCCACTTCATATCCCGCTGCCTTGATTTCCCTGCCATGATTTGACTGTAATGTGAGAAAGAGTAAGTCCTTTACCCCTTACATTGCCTTCACTGGGTATTTTACCACAATAAAAGGAAAAAAAGAAACTAAGAAAATGACCTAACAATATTGGTTTCTTTCCTTGCTTGCTTTACAGATTCTAATGTTTCTCAAGCTGGGCTTGAATGGTCTCTGTAGCAGGTGGCTGTAGCCTGCTGATTCTCCTGCTGAGATTACAGGTGTGAATCACCACGCTCAGTTTTATGAGGTACTTCAAACCATACCCAGGGCTTTGTACATGCTAGGCAAGCACTTTACTGACTTATATTTTCTGTGTTGCATTTCCAACAAAACAAACTTCTTAATGATTGTTTTAAGAAGCTGAGAGCTATTAGTAGCATTTCAGTAGTTACAATAGGATAAATTGTGCTCCTTACCAAGTCAAGAAGTTCTACTTTGGGGGGCACGTGTTTCTGCAAAATTAGCCTGGATTCCTGTCCAGTGTTATCCATAATTTCTCCGTAACCTCACTGGCTTTTTCAGTGCCCTTTTCTTCCCTCTGGAGACCTGTCTTTACCTGCAGAACCTTGTACTTCCTTGTGTTCCAATTTTGGACTTGATGTTTTCTATCCCAACTGGACAGTAGTTATATTGACACTTCCATCTAGTGCTTTCAGAAGCCTATCAAAGGTCCAAGTGTGACAACACGAATATGTCATTTATCATCTAATGGTTGTGGAGGAGAGGAGAAGCTGATGGATTGGAATGCCTTTCTATCCATAAAAATGAACAACGGCTGCATTGTTTTCCTGTGTATCTTGTGAACCGTTCCTGTTTCCCGGGTCATTCCTAATTCCTAGTTCAGTGTTAGGAATAGGCTGTGACTCCTGGTAATTTTTATTGTGGTGTTCTGGAGAGGTTTTTTTTTTTTTGTTGTTGTTGTTGTAGGTTTCTCTCTTTCCCTATTTCATCAAATGAAAAGTCTTTAGAATCTGATGACCTCAGTCATTTTCCAACTCCCTCACTAACTGGTTATGTAATTTAAGCAACTAACAATTACCATACCCATGAGATTTAATTTGCTCACCTATAAGATGAAGATAATAATAGATAACATCAACCTCATAGTTTACTGTAGAATTCAGGAGGCTAATTCATGCTTATTGTTTAGCCCAGTTCTTGCAACATCGAAAACAGTGTTATTGGTGACCCTTCTATTAGAGTGCGTTGGACAGGTTTGCACATGTAGAGACCAAGTGAGCCTACCTTGACTCCCAAACCTGGGATCTTGAATAACTACACTGTTCAGTTGCATGTGAAATGTATGTTTTGAGTGATTCTGTTGTGAAATACAGTGTTGTCTGGAATGGTGTTTTGTGGTGGTGCATGTGTATGGGGTGTGGGAGGTGGGATCTCCACGTGAGGTGGAAATCACTCCATTCACTTAAGGAGCATTTTCAGAGTGCCCAAATTTGGGATCCCTTCTAAGTGAGTTTGGTATGCCCGAGGGTGCTGTGGCAGGGATGTATCTTGATCACACTTGTCTGGTGACCTGACATGCCTGTGACTGAGAAACCGGTCGGGAAGACGCTGTTAGTTTGTGCTGAAGTGGAATGATTTTACAGAAATCTTAGGAAATCAGCCAAGAAGGAAGCCAAATCAAAGCGAAGAGAAACGTTCTTAAACTCAGTGTGTGCCCCACGGAAATATTCAGAGCAATCAACATCTTTTTCACACTGTCACTGAGGTGACTCATTTTATACGCATGGCATTGCAGTAGTCACATCAATAGTTTCTATTCAACTCGCTCCTACTGCTGATGTGTCTGCCTTTGATAAGGACTTTAGTTAACTCTTAAAGGACCAATTCAGTAGATGAACCCCCAAATCCATGCTACTTTAAATAAAGATAATTAAAGATTATCTGGCACTTCAGTAAGACACATGCTATTTTTATCCTAAGCCAAAAAATCTGTGTCAAAATTCTATCACTCTTCTCTGAAGGAAATGGAGGAGCTGTGGATCCAAGGGAGAGGGGAGGTGGAGGAGAGAGCTGGGTGGAGGGGACAGTAATAATAAATATATATTTTCAACAAAATTCTTATTGTAATTCAAGAGACTGAGATACAAATAACTTAAAGCATGGTTGAAGTAAAAATAATTGAATGCACATTAAAAAATAATTTTTACACCAATCTTGCTGTGTGTTGGGGATTAAGTGCTTGCAATATAAATTATGTTGGTAAATTGTCACACCTTGCTGAGAGCTGACTCAGAACAGGAAAGCTTGTTTATTTTAACTGTCCTACAAGATTCCCTGTCCTAGGGCAGGCTGGACCCTTGGCCCTGTAACAGAGAAAAAAGGAGAACAGTAAACAGCTAAAGGTTTTAAAATGGTATGCCCTTGAGAATAGCTAAATGCTAAACCATTTCCAACAGAGGTTACTATGGGCTAGTCAATGACATAAAAATGCCACAGTGGGAATGAGAAGCTAGAAGCTCACTGTGGATAGACAACTCTGATGTACATGGAAATCTAGATGTATCTATGTTTCTCTGAACCAAAGTTGAAAGAGGTGCAGAAAAAGAAGCCTGTAATAAATAACTAGAAGATACCACATGATACACTGAATATTTTTCTTCCATTTTGGAAGATCTGCCCTTCTTTAGAGAGGGTCACTAAAATCTACATTTTAGTTTTTGAAATTAAATATTCTCCTATAGACAGTACAGCTCTCTACTCTGGACTATACTACTATCCCGTGGCATCTCTTTCTACTGACCCTTCTCTCTCCTGAGAGCTACAATTCTATGCAGTTGTGCATATAATTTATATAGATGACTGTGTTCTGGTAGGCTAGTCTAGTGATTCTAAATTCTAGCTTATATCGGAGTCTCCTGGTGGAACTGTCACAATTCAATACCAGAGATTCTAACGCAGTGGTCTGGAGTGGGAGCAGAGGCTTTGTGCTTTTGATAAGTTCCTAGATAATTCTGATACAGCCCAGAACTGCACATGAGAAGCATTAATCAACCTAAGCCCCAGGGATGATAAGAAGCGGAAAGAGAGCATCAGCACTTAAATGCTGGTTAGGAGAACTTTGTAAGCAAGTAGAAATAGTCACTGTTTTCTGTATTTTTATGCTTTATCCATAAAGTGGTTTCTCTGGATACATGAACATGGATTTTTTTGCTTGTCTCCCCCTTCCTTTTCCTCCACTTCCATCTTCCCCATCGTTTCCTTCTTACTTGTCTTTTCTTCACTCATTCTCCAGCTTGGCTTTCCTTCCCCAAAGCAGAATCCATTAAGTTTGGATAGGTGCTTGATGGACATGGACTGACATGTCCAGTCACCAGAGCTCAGAGACTGGGGGTCTGAGAGATACTGTGTGGCTAGGCCGTCACTCCTGGTCAGGCTATGAGGTTCTGGAGATGTAAGGAGAAAGCCGCTTGGGCACCTTTGCCCTTTCCAGAAACTCTATCACAGTAACAAGGTAGGGATAAGAAAAACTCAAGGTACACACAAAGAGAGAGAAGAAGAACAATTATCATACTGCCTGGCGAGCAGAGATGAGGAAGCCCCAGAAGGATGTGAAAATAAGAGGTTTCTAGCCCTGGAGGGAACAGATTTGATCATGAACTGGAAAGACCTAGAACCCAGAATCATCAGCGTAACAGAGAATAAAATTCTGGTGTTGTGACTTAAAATAAAGGGCTGGGCTGAAAAAAAAATCTACATACAGTAAATGCCTTGTTCCATTTCAGAGACCCACCTGTGTAGTCAGATTTTCTTTGGACTGCCAGCTTTCAAATAATGACACAGATACTTATTATTAATTATGAAAGCTTGGTCTCAGCTTAAGCTTGTTCCCAACTAGCTCTGATAACTTAAATTAACCAGTTTATATGAGTCTACATTCTGCCATTTAGCTCATTACTTCTTCTCCATATTCCACGACTGACTTCCTCTGTTTCTTGCTGGTGAATCTCCACCTCTCAGATCCTTCCTTGAGTTCCTGTCTCTGCCCAGAAGTCCCACCTATCCTCTCCTGCCTAGTTATTGGCCACTCAGTTCTTTGTTAAACCAATCAGAAGGTACCTTGGCAGAGATACTTCTTCATAGTGTGCAAAAAGATTATCCCACAACATGCCCTACTGAGTTCTGGGATTAAAGGCATGTACCATCACACCTGGCTCTTTTTTTAAAAATTAAAAATAATAAAAAATTAAAAATTTGAAACAAGGTTAAGAACAGATCTTTCCTCTTATTTATTTATAGGAATCATTTACTGGGCAGAATTAAAGTAGTTATCAAAGCTTCCCACAGCCACACCCTCTGTTTACTTAAGACATACAGTCAGGTTTTAACAGTCCCATTTGAAAAATAACTATGGATTTCCAAGGACCAACACAAATTTGTGAGAAATGTATATGTAGAGAGATACACTGTACCAGTTAGAGTTTCTAAAGCTGGGATGAAACACCAAGGCCAAAAGCAACTTGGGGGAGGAAAGAGCTCATTTCACTTACTTCCAGGTAACTGCCCATCATTGAGGGAAACCAGCAAGGCAGGAACCTGGAGGCGGGAGCTGATGCAGAGGCCATGGAGGAATGCTGCTTACTGACTTTTCCTGGCTTGTTCTTCATGGCTTTCTCCACCTGCTTTCTTTCTCTCTCTCTGTCTCTGTCTCTGTCTCTGTCTCTCTCTCTCTTTCTTTTTTAGTTAAGAATTTTTTTTATTCATTTTACATACCAATCACAGATCCCCCTCTCTTCCCTCCTCACACCCCTCTAGCTTCCCCCCACCAACCAACCCCCCCATTCCCTCCTACAAGAAGGTAAGGCCTCCCATGGGGAGTCGGCAAAGGCTGGTACATTCAGCAGAGGCAGGTCCAAGCCCCTCCTCCTGCATCAAGGCTTTGCAAGTTGTCCCACCGTAGGTAATGGGCTCCAAAAAGCCAGCTCATGTACCAGGGATGGGTCCTGATCCTACTGCCTGGGGCCCCTTAAGCAGATCAAGCTACACAACTGTCTCACTTATGCAGAGGGCCTAGTCCAGTCCCATGCACATAGAATCCCTCTTCTCCCTCTTCGACTGGACTCCTGAGCTTCAGCCTGCTCTCTTATTGCACCCAGGACCACCAGTCCAGGGGTAGTACCAACCACAATGGCCTTGGATCTCCCATTTCATTGAGAAAATGCCCTCTATAGGTTTTCCTACAGTCCAGTGTTATGGAGTGAATTCTCAGTTGGGATTTCCTCTACTCAGATGGCTATACATGTGTCAAGGTGGTATAAAACTAGCCAATACAATTGACCTCTTGTCAGCTTAACACACAAACATATCACTGTTAAGCCATAACCTTTCCTTTCTTGTTCACCACCAAGATCACACATTAACAAATATCACAATATAACACATATTACAAATTAAAAAGTTTCACAGTCTTTACAAATTAAAATACTTTAAAATTAGCCTCTTTAAAAATCCAGTTTCCTTAAAACTCCAAAATCTCTTTAAAAGTTCAATGCCTCTCAACTGGGGGCTCCTTAAAAATAAAAATAAAGTACTTTCCTACTTCAAGAAGGAAGAACCTGGGCAAAGACACAATCTGAACAAAGGAAAACCACACTCAAAACAGTATAAATAATTTAGTGTCCAAGGGCTGGGAGTCACTCAGGCCCTTCTGGGTGCCAGCAGAGGGTCTGGGTCACTTCTCTGGTTCCACCCTCTGCTGTCTACATAGCAGTCTCTTAGGCTCAGGCCAGCTCTACTCCACGGCTGCTGCTGTTCTTGGCAGATGTCCCATGGTACTGGCATCCACCAAATACTGCGATCTTCTACTGCAACTGGGCTGAACTTTCCCCGACAGCCTCTTCACCAAAAGCCTTAACGAATGGCCCTCTTCAGGGACTCCTGTACAGTGCCAAGCCTCAGCTATTCTCCATGACCACTTCATGCCTTCAAAATCAGTACCTTCTGGGTACAAAGTTCAGCTGCCAGTACAAGATACAACCTTGGCCACCTCTGGAACACATATTCTGTGTGCTGACTATGAGCTTTGGTGATTTAGTGCTGGCCCCTGGCCCCTGCTACTTCGGGGCTCAATTAAATCTACCATATGCAATTCATTCAACTGAGCAGCAGTGTCTACAGCCCTGAGGTCTGGCGCAGGGAATGGTTGACAACAAAGCTCTTCAAAGGCACCAGTGTTCCTCTCACCATTTTATGTCTTATGGGATTAGTGAAGAGCATGTCTCTGGGCCCTCTCACTGTTGAGAATTTACACAGTGTATCCACTCTAATACGGCAATTTCTCCGAGCCTTAAAATCTCTTCATCAACACAAAGTCAAGGTTTATCTGGCATCTCTAGCTCCTTTCCAATAGGCCTTTTTCAGCCAACCATTCAAGAAAACTTTTGACACTTTTTAAAAACAGGGAAATTTTCTATATTAAACCTGCAATCTCCACTCAAAGGGTGCATATCAATAAATTCAGTCTGATTCAGTTTTATGTTTCTTCCACTGTTATTTCACACCCTTAAAAATCAATTCTGAGGGTTGGGGATTTAGCTCAGTGGTAGAGTGCTTGTCTAGCAAGCTCAAGGCCCTGGGTTCGGTCCTCAGCTCCAGAAAAAAAATCAATTCTGATACACTCCCCCATCTGTCTGTCTGTCTGTCTATCTGTCTATCTATCTATCTATCTATCTATCTATCTATCTATCTATCTATCTATCTATCTTCTCTAAAGAATTAAATATTTAGTAAATATATAGCTCTCTATATCTATCTCAACATCTCTCTCTTTACATATATATAGAAAGAGATTATATATATACATACAAAATATACAGTGTATTCTATTAGAAACAGCACAGGGTACAATACAGAAGAAAATTTAAAAAAGGCATGTAAACACTAGTTTTTCTGAAGATTTGGGGTTAAAATCAGGAAGAGGGTACTAGATAAGAATCAAAGAATAGTAGGCCATTTGGAGTTTAAAATGATAACTTGAAAAATAATTGAAGTTTAAAATGAATGTATAATTTTCAAAAAGGATACGAAGTAGAAGAAACCTAGAAAAGTGAAATCTAGAAAATGTACCAAAAGGCAAAAAGCAACAAGGCCTAATTCAGAATCTCATGGTATGTAGCAGGATCTGTGTGGTCTTCTCCTCCACTGCCTCAGTTTTCCTTCCATGTCAGCCTCCTACATGCAGTCCACCCCCTTTGAGACAGGCTCTCTTGTTGTCTTGAAGTTTCCAGCTAGTCTTGACTGGCCGGCTAGCAAGCCTCAGGGATCTGAAGGTCTCTGCCTTCCCAGTACTGGGATTTCATGAGCACCACCACACCCAACTTTTTTTTTTTTTTTACAGGGGTTCTGGAGATTAAACTCAGGTCCTCATGCTTGCGAGGTAAGCGCTTTACCAAGTCATCTGTCTTCCCCAGTCCTTGGATCTGGTGCCTAATGCATTTCCCAGCCTTGCTGCAGATCTGGAAGGTTTTGCTGCAGGCAGAAGAGGAAGGTGCTTCTTCCACAAGAGCCCTGACAGCCTACACGTACCTCATGCTGCATCAGAGAGTTTGTGGATACAGAGAATTCAGTGGAAGGACTTTATGACTCTAGAGGATGTGCAGCCACTAGATGGAAGGAACCCAGGTCCCTGAGCTACAGATCCTCGTCACCCCAGGGTTACTAGTTATCCATCATTCTTCATTATATTGCCACCACATCGAGAAGTAAATCATTATTGGTAATTACTAGGACTCTGTTTATTACAGCATTAAATGCATTCTGCTAATAAAACTACTGACAAATGAGACAGCACAAAGAGCATGATGAAATCCATGATTTTGTACAATCAATGTACACTAATAAAAACAGGAAAAGGGAGGCAGGGGAAAAAGGGAAAGATATCAGAAGAGTAGTTATTGAGAAAAGAGTAGAAATAAATAAGTCTATATTGAGTGATTCCATTGAGATACCAATAAAATTATATGTATATAGCCAGTGCCAAGAAATGCTACCATGAAATATTCTAAAACTGCCTTGGGCAGAACTCCCTCATCTGAAATGTTATTAGCTTAAGCCTTTACTGCTAGTGTCTCAAAATATGACTGTATTGGAGAAAAGGCCCAAGCTGGAAATGTAGTTCAGTGGTTTAGAACTTGCCTAGTATGAGCAAGACCTTGGGTTCCATGCCTGACACCACAGAAACAAACTAAACTAAATAAAAAAGAAGGAAAGGGAAAGAAGGACAGAAGGAGGAAATAAAGAAAGGCATTTAAAGGGGAAATTAGGGCCCAGATGACAGAGACAGAAACAGGTGAGGGCGCAGTGGGAAGATAGCCCTCTGCAAATTGAGGAGTGCATTTCAGAGGAAACCCCAAACCTGCCGTCCACTTAAGGTTGGTCTCTTTTCACCTAGAATTATGAGGAAACAAATGTGTACTGTTTTAAACACCCAATATGTGGTGGTTTTTTTTGTTTTGTTTTTTGTTTTGTTTTAAGGAAGCCCAAACAATGTAAAGCAACCACGAAGGATGAGACACACACACAGATGTTTTCAGAAAAGAACAACAACAATCTCTCTCACACACATGAGGATGAAACTGACCTGGGATTTTTCACGTAGAGCAGTGGCCATTAAGAGACAAGGAGGCGATGTTTGCAAAGTCCAGAGCACAGAATTCTGTGCTCAGACGAACTATCACCTTAATAGCTCAGAATGCTCTTTTATCCATTCATTACCTATGGAAGTTATTTGAAAACATATTTCACCAAAGAGGTGTCATTCCAAAAACAGAGGAAGAGAGAGACATCAGAAAAATGACACAAACAAACAAACAAACAAACCCAACAATAGACCGACAAAGAAGGGAGAAGGTAGGGCGTCTGCAGGGGCAGGCAGGGTTAGCACTCAGCTCAGGGTATGCAGGCACTCTGGTCCTAATTCTGCTGAGTATGAACAAACTTCCTGTTTCCCTTGTCTAGGGTGGCCAGTTTGGACAGATTAACATATATCCTGTGAACCATTTGAGACACACTAAAACTTTATTCATTGTTGTGCTCTTTAGTGTCTTGTCAATTTGATACTTCTAGAGTCTTTTGAGAAGATGGAATATTAATTGATAAAATTCCCCCACTAGGTTGTGGGCAAGCTGGTGGGCAAGCCCGTGGAACATTTTCGTGATGAAAGATTGATGTGGGAGGGCCCAGCACACTGTGGGCAGTGCCACCCCTGAGCTGTATAGCAAAACCTCTAAAAATGTCTGGCCCAAAAGAGGAACTAATTAAGTAATTAATGAAATGTTTCCTAGAAAACTTCTGGACTGCAAGTTGAGCATCCTCCGCATGAAAAACCCTAAACTCAAAATGTTCCAAGAATTCTGAAAAATTTGAAGTGTTAACAGTACATTACAAATAGAAAATAATATGTTTGCCCTCATTTGACAGGTCACAGACAAAATGCAGGTTAGATTAAACTCTTGTTTAACACTATCTTCAGGAAATGTGTATATAAAATATACAATGATTTTGTGTTTAGAGTCGGTTCCTATTCCCATAATATATCGTTTAAAATATACACACATATAATATGTGTGTATATTTATATGCCAGTATTCAAATATGAAAAAGAAAATAATTGGAAGCATTTCTGATTTTGAGCATTGGGTATGGTCAGGATGTAAGACGATGATGTACAATTACAAACAGACAAAGAAATCCCAATGAGGGCTCTGATCCATGATCTGGTTCCTACATGACGTTAGTTACCTCTTTAGAAGTGGGACTGTCACAGTGGCACCAAAGGTCAATTAAGGGAAAGCTGTTACCTCCTAGTCCAAGAATTGGAATCTACTTCTGGGTAGAGACAAGACGTTGTCAGCTCCTTTTAAAGTTAATCCAGTTGGGTCAGTCAACCTCCTTGCCAAGGGACTGTCTCTCAAGAGACTGGTTCAACTTAAGTCATACTAAGGAGATAGAGGGAGTAAATAGTCCCTTGATGAGATAATGTTCTTTTCCTTCCAGAATCTTCCCCCTTAACAGTCCCAGCAAACCACCATGAAGCTCTGTTGGTTTGCCCACCTTTCTGAGTTCAGACACAGAAAGGCACAACTATCCCCCTTTCTTTTCTCTCTTTCAGATACTGGCCAGAGTCCAAGTATGCTTTTTCTGAATCTTCGGGCTTCTTCATCCTTTTTCTCTATAGCACCCCTCCTTGCTTTGTGACTGTTAAATTTTGTTTTTGCAATATCTGCTGAAACTTAATATCTTAGTCGCTGTTCTATTGCTGCGAAGAGACACCATGACTGTAGCATGATCTTAGAGAGTCTTATTAATAAAATCAAACCTGAGGCCAGTTATTGGGGTGAACTCTGGAAGATCAGAGAGACAGAACAAGCCATAGCTAACCTCACCTGGCCAACTTCTCAGCTGATCTGTTTCCTCAGACTGGAGGCCTCTGAGTCCTCATCCAGAATGAGTCTCAGCTGAACTGCTGCTAGAAGCCTGAAAGCTTAACCAGGCCAAATGCCTCTAGTTTCTGGTCCTCACGCCTTATATACCTTTCTGCTTTCTGCCTCATTCCCTGGGATTAAAGGCTCGCTTTCTGGGATTAAAGGTGTGAGTCACCAAGCCTGGCCGTTTCCAATGTGACCTTGAACTCACAGAGATCAAGAGGGATTTCTGTCTCTGGAATGCTGGGATTAAAGGCGTGTGCTACCACTGCCTATCCTCATGTTTAATATTGTGGCTGTCCTGTTCTCTGACCCTAGATAAATTTATTAGGGTGCACAATATTTTGGGGAAAACAATACCACCACACACGACCAAGGCAACTCTTATGAAAGAAAGTATTTAGTTGGGAAAGCATTTAATTGTAAAGCATTTACAATTTCAGAGGTTTAGTCCATTATCGTCATGGCTGGGAGTTGGAGCCTGCAGGCAGGGGTTGGAGCAATAGCCTAGAGCTCCACATATTGATCCTAAGGCAGAGAGAAACTCTGGGCTTGGTGTGGGCTTTTGAAATCTCAAAGCCCACTCCAGTGACACACTGCATTTCATAAGGCCACACCTCCTAAATCCTTCTAATCCTTTTAAACAGTGCCACTTCTTGGTGACCAAGCATTCAAATATATGAGCCTATGGGACCATTTTTATTCAAACCACCACACTCAAATTGTATTGATTAGCTCTTTCAAAGTAATTTAAAGCCTTTTTTTTTTGTTCTGGTGCATGGATTTGGAAGTTCTGCATAAAATTCTTCGCTACTGAAAAAGGCCAAGCAGTAACAATTTATTAGCTGTTAGGGACTAATTTTGGTGCGCCATGTGAAATCAGAACAATTCTGCATTTTGGCAGTGCGTATCACAACAGGAATCTTACTGTGTTTATCCTTCAGAAATAAATTCCTTGGCTTTTTCTTGTTTTGAAGATATGGTAAAATGACAAATTAAAATTCACAGCTTATCAATGTGACAGAAGATTAAAAATAGAGGGATTTATAAACAAACCTTTACATTTCAAAAAAAACCATAAGAAGTGCTTTATGAATTTTTCAGTTTGCGTTTTTCTGGGGAAAAACACATTTGATCTGCATTTGATTGACTGCGAGATGAAAGTCAAGCTGGTCTAACTTAAAGTGACTTGCTCTCATCATCCAATGTCATCTCTTATTTTCAGCACAGATAGAAGAAATTGAGTGAGAAAATTGAAAAATCATTTTAATGCTCCCTAAAGAAATTGTAACATGAGCTGGAACATATGGGTAATTCGTGTGGCAAAGTTAGCTGTGGAGTCTAATCATTTTCAATAGAACTTTTGTGACTGAAATGTTATAAACCAAGAACACCTTTTTTTTTTTTTAAAAAGTAACAACAACAACAACAACAACAACTCTGATCAAGCCTTTTAATCTCTTTGTTCCATTTGTAAACGGGGCATTAAACAAGTGTGACTCCTAAGACAGGATAAAAATACAACTTTTCTTTTTCCACCTATTGCTCCTTGCAAATTTATTTACTGCCATAATATTCATTTCCCTCTGGATGAATGGCTGTTTCTATTCCTCTTTTTTGGGGGGGGGCTCACATTTAGGTGGTAGACAGTACCATAGTCTTGTTGGATGAAAAGCAGAATCTATCCAATATTAGATTTTCTATATCCCAATATTGATCAAAAATTAATGCCACTGTTTGAAGTTAGTTGTATCAGTATTTGTAATCATGCTTGTTTCCCGTCCCATTTTCTTAGAATACTTTTTGCCCTTCCCTTCATTGAAGGTAGTGTCTCTCTTTGAAGATAACATGTGTTTCTTGTAAATGACAAAAACAATGGGTCTTGTTTCTTACTCTAGTCAACTGGCCTGTGCTTTTTAATTGAGGAGTTGAAGCCATTAATATCTAAATTTGTTATTAAAAGGTGCGTTTTGATTGATTTGTGTCTTACTCATATTTCAGCCCTACATCCAAGATATCGCAAATAGATATCACAAATTGGACTCAGTAACTTCATATATATTATATATATTTAAATGTACCAATAATAATTATGGAGGAAGAAGACATGAATTTGAGAAGGGGATGATGAGGGCATGGGAGGAGTTGGAGGGGAAGGGAGAGATGGATATTATGAAAATATATTGTTTTCAAGTCTGAAATTCTAAAAAAAGTTGACATTAAAATTTCTTTTGAAAAAGACAATAGAAAGTGGAAAGATATCTCATGTTCATGGGTTGGTAGAATTAATATTGTGAAAATGACCAAAAAACTACAGATTTAGTGCAATCCCAATCAAAATTCCTTGCAGAAATTGGAAAAATATTCCTTACAGAAACTGGAAAAACATCCTAAAATTGTAACCCTGAGCAAGGAAATAATAAACACTGGAAAGATTGTCATTCCAGACTTTAAGATATATCCTAGAGCTGCTACAGTGATAAAAACAATACAATACTGGCTCCTAAACAGACCCCAAACGTGTAGACCAATGGAATGAAATAGAAGACCTAAACATGACTACTCATAGCTACAGCAATCTGGCCCAGAAGTTTTGGTTCCAGAGTGGGGAGCACTCCCATCGGGAGCCACAACAAACATTCCATTGAACTGGAAGCTCAGACTTGCCCCTGGTTACTTGGGCCTTTGATGCCCTTAAGCCAACCAGCTAAAAAAGGAATAACAATGTTAGGAGGGGTGATTGATTCATATTACCAAGGGAAAATTGGATTGCTTCCCCATGATGGAGGTAAAATAAATTACCATATAACCCAGCTATACAATTTCTGGGCATTTGCACAAAAATCCTGCTCTATAGATACATGCTTTGCAATGCTCATTGCTACTCTGTTCACATGAGTCAGGCAAAGGAAACAACCTAAGTGACCTTTGACAGATTAATGAATAATGAGAATGTGCTACATATACATAATGGAATACTACTCAACTATAAAAAAATAAAATAATGAAAACTTCAAGTAAATGGATGGACCTAGAAAAGATTATACTGAGTGAGGTAACCAAGACCCAGAAGACAAGTACTTCTTGTTCTCTCCTATCTGTGGTTGTTAGTTCCAAATCCAACCCCTCAGATGTGAGTATAAATGAGTAACTGCAGAAATCATGACATATAATAGGAGTGGTGTGTGTGTGTGTGTGTGTGTGTGTGTGTGTAGTGTCTTGAGAAGGGACTAGCAAGCACAGGTGATGTGAAGAGAGGACTGGAAAAGCAGGGAGGGGGAGACTTCAACTGGGGAGGGGAGAGGAAGGCCAGTTCAGAAGAAGGAGGGACAAAGTACTAGTAACATCAAGGTTGTTAGATAATGCCTCAGGAAATCATATTATTATATTTTACTTCAAATTATACACAACCTATCTAAATGTATATATATGTACACACATGTATATGTATGTGTGTAATGTGCATATATGTACATATATACGTGTGTATAATATGTATATACATACACACACACACATATATATATGTATGTGTGTGTGTATGTGTGTGTGTATATATGTATCAAATAAAAGATGCTATGCCACTTGGGCTGACAGTGCTCCCCACAAGAACCACAGACCCGTAGACTGACAAAACCCCATTCCCAAGCATGAGAAACAACCTTTTGAATGGTTTTCAGGGTAGTCCAAGTGACTCCCCAAACACCATAGACCATTGTTGTTAACCTTTTGTTTCCTATCAGAGGTTGAAAGTAAGCCCTCTTTGCTGAAGGTGCTACATACTTAGGAGATAGAACTTGGATGATTCAAGCTGCATCTAACCTAAAAGTCTCCTTCCTGTGGTCTAGTTTTCATAGTACCAGAAAGTATTGTGCAAGCTGCCAAGGGAGGGAAGCAATTAATAGTCCTATCCAGCTGTGACATCCATGACCAGCATGACAAGGTATCTGTAAAGGTGCAATTATCACTAACACGTTGGTAAGAGCTACCAACTTTCTAGTTGGACTTTAGGCTCTTTCAACAGGAGGGAGATAATGCCTGGTACTAGAAACCTAGCCAATTTCTCAGGGGTAGTGAAGTTATGGTTGTTAGAAAAGGACCAACTACTGCCACTTTGCTAGACTGGTATAATTCCTTACCACATTCTTAATCTTATCCTTATCCCCACATATAAGTGTAGCTACCATACCTCATCAAAGAAACATCTCTTTACAACAAATGGAGACAATCACAGAAAACCACAACTGGACTTGTACAAATGCAGAGATCAACTGATCTTGGAGACCCCATCCCAAGGGATAGAG
This sequence comes from Peromyscus nudipes, assembly GCA_902168325.1. Taxonomy (NCBI): domain Eukaryota; kingdom Metazoa; phylum Chordata; class Mammalia; order Rodentia; family Cricetidae; genus Peromyscus; species Peromyscus nudipes. The sequence continues at coordinate 23,178 of CABHPH010144132.1, read as the reverse complement.
CTCCTGCTATGATCTTTGCTTTGGGGAACATCTCAGAAGAGGTGCTGCAAAGACTGTAAAACTTCTCATGGGGTCCCACCTGAAGACAAAGAACCGTGGGCAACCAGTGACCACGGAGAGAGGGAGAATTAGCCTCTCTCAGGAATGAGCCCCCAAACTGGTTATCTAGTACAAAGTGGTCAGCCTTGAAAGCATATATACACAAACAACAAAAACTAACTCCACAGGTTGTATTTATATTCTTATGCACATTTATACATGCATACATACACATATATCTGTAACAATAATAATTAAAGAGAAAGAGGTTGAAAGGGGGAATTGAAAGAAGTTGGAGGGAGGGAACTTGGGAGAGGCTGGAGGGATAAAAAGTAAAGGAGGAAGTGGTGTAATTATATTTGAATGAAAACATATAAAAATAAAAATATATGGAAAAACTTTTTTTTCCTCTCCACAAGTCCTATAGTACAGGGATGGGAAGAGCCTTTTCCCTCTTACTCTGAATTTTTCTTCTTCTTCTGTAGCTTGCTATGTTTCAACTGTTCTGCTCTTATCTTGACCCTTTGTTTTAGAGTGGTGGACGTAGTCAGAACCAGGAGCATAATCTTCAAAGATGGCACAAAATCAGCTACTGGGTTGCTTGTTTGAGAAGCAGGAAAAATATCCTCGAAAGAGCTAAAACATTAAAGCTTTACAAAACGTATTCACAGTCTGTCTCTTGTCTCTGTTTTTATGTTCTACTTAATGTCACATTAAGAGAAAGTATTAGCATGATTTTATTATCTGGCCAGTTTTTCAAAACAAATGTAAGAGCATGCATGATTGCCGGACTTGCGTACCTTGTATGTTGACAGTAAGGAACACACATGGGCAGAGCAGTGGAAACACGCACAGACAACAGTTTTCTTTCAGTTCCTCACGCGTGTGATTCTATGAACACTTTCCACCTGGGACGTCATAATGAGTAAGGGCTGCCCTGTCTTTCCAATCTCTTCCATTTTTATCATTCTCAGTGGACACAGTTAGCTAATTCATAGATGTAAAATGAACAAGAAGGGCTATGATGGTGTTCTTTCTTTTTTAAAGCAAACTAGGAAGCATGAGTGCAGGATGGCCTCTGGGGTCTTAACAGTTACAGCCGGACCATACTTTGTAATGATCTTGATCTCCCTAACTCTCACACATTGTGGATCCCCTGGAAGTATGTGTCACAGTACATCACAAACTCTATATGCCAGTGGGGCATCAAGGAATGAAAGACACTGGGATCTTTAAAGTTCAAGTTCAAGGACATCATTATGCTGTAGTTTGGGACTGGAATATTTCTAAGAATCCTGTCAGAAAGAGCTTGGTCCTAGCTTGGTGCTGTTGAGAGGTAGAGGAAACTGTAAGAGGTATGTCTAGTGGGAGATTTCAGGTCACCAGCCATACCCTCACAGGGGGATTTGGGACTGTTGTCTCTTTCTCTCCATTTTCTCATGTCCTGGCTTTGAGGAGAATGGCTTTGCTCTGCCCCAGGTTCCTGTCCTGAGGTATCACTTCCACTAGAGGCCTAGAAACAACAGGACTTGCTGATCATGATCCATGAGCTGGGATCATCTTTTCCGCTGGTTATATGTTAATTTTCTCAGATTTTGCTCTAAAAGAAAATCTGATTAATGTGAATTATTAAGAATTTTAATACAGAGAGCATTAATCCAAGCACAGGTTCGTATGTGCAGCACCTGTGTGCCTGTGTGGGGCCATAGTCCTGGAGGGTACCTGTCCCTTTAACAGTCTTCTTTCTTACTGAGCCTCTGGGGGAAGGGAGCGGGGAAGCAGGTTCCAGCTGTGAGGACCACATCTGGGCTGAAGTCAACTCTCCTATGTGGCTGAAAAATCTTCACACACAGTGACATCCCACTTTCACTTTGCCATCAAAGCCGCCACTCTTGCCCAGTTTCCTGACCTTGTAGGTGGTTCCATTGAAATACCCTTACTCCTAGCAGATGAAACCTCTCAGCCTCCTTGTATTTAGGAATGGATGAGTGACAGCTCCCAACGCAGCACCTTCATCTTCACGAACCATCTCCCTGGCCCTGCTCTCTCAAATCTGGCATCTTCCCTGTAGGGGCAAGCTAATTTCAGACTTTGATCTGGTTTTGAAAAATCTGCATATTCTTTTCCCCTCAAGAATCACTTGGTACGTGATATCAACTCTATCTTAGTGCCTCAGCTGCAACTTCCAAATTATGTATTCCATTTCATGTAAGTGATCATACTGAGTGCTGAGCATGCCACAGGGCGCACAGATTTCAGCTTTTTAAACGTTAGGCCTTTCTGGATGCCCGCGTTTGCTTGCGGAGAACAATATGTTGTGAGCGTTCGGTCGTTTGGAGCACACAGAAATAGGGCCATTGATTTAGAGCACGCTCATTATGCACTGGCTTGTGGAGCTCAAGCATTTCGTAGTGCATCATATAAGCCGACTTGTTGGTGTGGAGGCAATGTACTGGTGACAGGCATGGCTCTGAGGCAAAGGAGAAGGGACATGCTTGCTGCTTTTTCTTCCCGTACTACCTTGTGTAAGTTATTTGTCCTCTTCCTAAATGACGGTTCCTCATCTATAATGGGATTCTAATACCAACTGTACAGGACTATTTGATGACATAACACATGGAAAAATCCCAGAGGAGGTAGTGAAAGCTATTTTTGTAACGGACAGTGCTCCATGGAAAGTTTCAAGCTCATTCGAGAGAGGGACAAAATTGTTATTTAAATTGCAGCTGGCAGACATCCCTTTAAAAGCAGTATACATCTCCTTTGCTTTAATAAAAACCCTGTTACGAGGTTATTTGTTTATGGAAACACAGGCCTCAGGGGCTGGGAATCCTTTGAAGAGTTGACAAGAGCATTGAAGTATCTGGATAATAAATTAGGAAGTCAGGGGTTTAACCTGAACATGGTAATGATGTCAAACTGAGCTCATCGCCCACCCAATAAGATGTAAATCACAGGCAGCAAGCAGTACAGATTCTGCTGAAGATTTTAAAGGAAAGTGCGTGTGTGTGTGTGTGTGTGTGTGTGTGTATGGGATTTATATCTCAGAACAGCATTTCTTTTCAGAAAAGCTTGCCGGGTACAACCCATAGCTGCACCGTTATCTCCTGGCGTTCAGGATGTCTGCTACCATTTGCAATTTTTACTTTTCCTTGTCTCCTCTTTTCTCTTTCTTCTCTTTATTGTACTAATTCACCATCTTAACCACCTTTGAGCACACTGCTTGGCAGTATTAAATATATTCATATCGCCATACAGCAGATGCATGGGACATCTTTATCTTGCAAACTGGAATTTTGCATCCACTAGACAGTAATTCTGCCTCTCTTTTCCATCCAGTACTTGGTAACTATTATGGTTTGGATATGAAGTATCTACCTAAGAAACTCATGTTTTCAAGGCTTGGTCCCTAGCTGGTAGCACTGAGAGGTCCTGGATCACATGTCACTAACCTATCAATGCATTGATCAATATAGTGCTGAGTTTGTAGCTGACTAGGATATGAGGAGGTGGAAACTGACTGGAGAAATTATATCACTGGGGGCGTGTCTTTGAGGAGATGCTCCCTAGCCCCTTCCCATCTCTTTCTCTACTCTCTGGTGACTCTGAGGTGAGCAGCAGTACTCTACCAGGCTCTTCAGACACAATGTACTACTTTAATATAGTGCTAGAGATGCAGAGCTAAACCGTAGCTGGAAACCTCTGAAGTCCTGAACCAGGACAAGTATTAACTTCATGCCAGGTACATGGTTGGGAAATGTTTTCTCCTGTTCTGTAGGTTGGTTGCACTTTCCCCTATATTGAGTGGTTTGTGTTTTGGCTTGTGTTTTCTTGCCAACTGTTTTCATTTCATATGGTCTCAGTTGGCTAGTTTTGCTTTTGTTTCCTGTGGTTTTCTTTTGTTGTCAAACGCAAGGAACAGTCACCAAATCCACTGTCCTAACCTTCTCTCTTCCATTGTGTTTCTTTGTAGTTTCACGGTTTGGGGTTTTGTGCTTAGGTATTTAGTCTGCTTTGCATTTAGTATAAAGGAAGGGTCCAGTGTCTCTTTGTCTTTTTTGTTCTTTGCTTGCAATTATCAATTTTTCCTAAGACATTTTGTTTGTTAAAGAGACTGTACCCTTGCTGCAACATAAGTGTGCGGGTGTGTGTGTGTGTGTGTGTGTTTGTTTTTGGACTTTTCCTTTGATTGTTTTACGTTTCTGTTTTTATACCAGCACTACAGACTTAATTATTCTACTTTGTAGAAGGTTTTGAAATCAAGAAGTGTGAATTCTCTACCTTTGTTCTTTTGTAAGTTTATATAGGCTATTTCTAGGTCCCCTGAGCCTCCAATTTAACTTCAGGATAGCTTTTCCCATTTCTGCAAATAGGGCCACTGGGATTTTAAGAGGGAGTCCATTCTATCTCTGCATTACTTCAGGTAGTATGGATGTGTCAACAATGTTGTTTTCCAGTCCACGAACACAGGAAGTCTGATACACTACTTCCCTAATTTTCCATGTCAATGTTTCGGAGATCCCAGCACACAGATCTCTGGTTATCCCTGAGCATTTTTGTTGTTGTTATTTGTTTTTTTCCTTTTTGAGACTGAAGTAAATGAGATTTTTCTCCTAAATTTCATTATCATATTATTTATTCCAAGGGCGTATAAATGCAACTGAGTTTTGGATAATTCTGTGTCTTGCAATTTAGCTGAATTATTACTTGTAACATTTATGTTTCTGGGTCCAAGTTTCCGAGGTTTCTACATGTAATCTCATGTTCTTCTTAAAGAGACACTCTGATATCTTGTTTTATGACTTCGAAGCTCTTGTCATACTTTTCTTGTCTAGTTGCTCTGGTCAGGACTTTCTGAACTATGTTGCATAGTATTGGTAATTGCTATTTGACCTTGAATTAGTTGCTTAATGTTGCTGAGTTTCAGTTTCCTTGGTTTTGAAATGTAAATACTGGTGGAGGTTGCCTTTTAAAGACTATGCAGACTAAAGATACACATTCACTTATTGCCACAAAGTAATTGACATATGCAAGTTATCTTTTCTCAGTGAAGGGTCTCTTAAAAGACTGTGTGAAGAGAGATGAGTGCTCATCATAGCCATCCTGAGTTATAGAAGAGAAGATCTGTATGTGTGTGCTCAAAAAAATGCTGGCTATTTTTATAATTATTATTACCTGCTATGAAGCTATTAGTACTCACACTCCTGTGGGCTCATCCTCCTTAGCTGTGGTTCACAGGGATTCCATAGAGGATCTGTTGCACAATCATCTTATAGCTGAGAAGCTATCTAATGGCATCTCTTGATTAAAGCACATTTAACATATTACAACTTCATAAAGCATCCTGGCCAGAGAGATTGCCTCATTACATGCCACCGAAATTTGAAGTGCAGCTTTTATTATCAATGCTCTGTCCTCACTGCAATGGCTGGGAACTTTTTGCTGCTATGGTTAGCAGGATACAGACAGTGTCTGCCCTCCAGTACCTGTTGGTCAGTTCAGACATCTTGTTCAGATTGCATAAGGGTGCACTGAATTCTTGTCTATTCTGTGGAGTACAGGTTTTGTAGGAAGACGGGGTTTAGTTTTATAGATAGCTTTCAAGGATTGGAAATTCAGCCAAAGTGGCTTGAGAGTAGGCCCATTTCTCTTAAGTATTCTGTGAAATCTCAGACTCACAGTGCGTGACTGGAAATAGCCAGGTCCAATGGGCCTAGAACTTTAAGAGGCGGTCTTTCTTTTGGTCTTACTGTGTGACTGTCCTCTTTCATCTTGGGACAAGGGTGCTAGGCACCCCTAAGATGTTTGCAGTGATCACCACTCCTGGTATTTGTACCCTTGCACAATCATTTCTCTTGAGTCTGGCCTGGACTTATTGATCTATATCTACAGTTGGAGGTAACTGCACGCCACTTTGAAGATAGGTTTAAAAAGATGACTTCACTCTTCTGTGTGTGTGCATTTTCTCTCTCTCTGAAAATGTTTGCTGGAGGAAACAAAGTGCATCACATACAGCACCTCTAGTGAGTGTGGTGTCGTCCACAGTGTGGTGAAGAAACAAGGCCCTCAGTCCAGTGGTTTCTGACGCAATGAATTCTTCTATATAAAACCCCATGAGGAGCAAAAGTATGATAATAAGTTGGGTTTGTAAGTGGGTGTGTTGTCTTTAGTTGAGTTGCCAAGTCTTGAAATGGTTAAATTCCCAGCTTACATCCTGTCCACATTCTGAGATACTCTGAGCCAACATCACCTAGCCAAAGTTCTTTAGACTCTGGAACTACAGAAACTGAGGGAGTGCCCATTTGCTGTTTGAGAGGCTGACTTCTGTAGTTTGTGATCCAGCAACGTGTAGTACCTTTATGGTGCCAGAAAGTTGAGTATTGCTACAACGAAAATCCAAATACGTGTCTGGCTTTGAAAACAGACACTGATTTTTGGGCAAAGTGTTAGTGAAAATCTAAGTAGCCTTAAGGAATCTGCCAAGAGAGGTCTCCTGGTCATGGGTAAGAGCCATTTCTGGCAACGAATGAAAAGGGTGAAGAGAGCCTTTTTGTGGAGAGGTGAAAACAGCCACAGTGTTGCTGTGGTGATGAGGAAAGAAGAAAGTGTGCTTCATGAAGTAGATGGTGTTGTGTTCAAGGACGTGCATGGGCCAGGAGGAATGAAATATAGATAAGATTGTTGAACACAGGGATCCAAGACTTCCTGTGAAAATTTTCTTTCTAGATGGCAAACATGCCCATATTTTAAAAAAAAAGGCTTTTGATTAATGATAAAACCCAAAGCATTATCAACTATCAGAATAGCAGTCTAAAGATGAAGTGAAGAGAATCACCTTCAAAACTTCGAATAATGTTTCAGAATGTTCCCAGGTTATGCCCGGTGTACTACTCAGCCGTACAAAGGACATTTAAAAGAGATCAATAGCACGCCTTCCAGATTCTCTGAATGAACTAACAATGCCTCCAGACAGCTGAAGATCACTGTCCCTCAGCTGATTCAGTTAAGGCTCATGGGAGAGCAGTGTGCATGTCTATGTTAGTGTGTGCTACTTCAGAAAACTGGGTGAACCCCAGCATGATGTATAGGAAGTCCGCAGAGTACTTTAAAGAGTCGTATATGTAGAAGTATCAACAGCTCACACTCTGGTGACAGGCAGCGTGGAAGGAGGATTTGGGTCCTGGAAGGACTGAGATGATCACAGCTCCTTGGCTTCAGACACAGCTACTTTTCACAGAAAGGAAAGAGTGCTCGGACTCAGAGTGTGGCAATGACTAAGGTGGAGTTGAGCCAGGGAAATTTATTCTACGGTCTTGAAATCTACTCAAGAATATTCCAATGTTTGCCAGCTGGATTACACACTTCTGCTTCCTTTCCATGTCTCATTTCCTCCAAAAAGCTTTGTGTATGGGCGTTATGTGGCAAAACTTCTCCTGGGGAGATGCAGCACACAGGGCTACTCATTCAATTCACCCCAGGTGGGAGCCCATGACAGAACAAAGAATGGATGCCACCAAAGCCCAGCTTGGTGAAGTAATGAGTTTTATTGGGGTTACTTACAGGGATATGGGTGAAGAGTTTCTTACAAGAAGCAGAAATGACTCAAAGACAGCTGCACCACCAAAGCCCACTCCAGCATGGGTGACAGCTCACAAAGGCTGGGAACCTGGCTCACACTGCACAACCGGCTGGCAGCTCAACAGGCCGGACAGGATCCCTTCCAGGTGCCTCAATTGGTCTAAAGCCCTTTCAGGCAGCTGGGACTGTTTTTTTCTAGGCAGCTAGTCTGGTCTCTTGTCTGAGTTTTTGCAGCCCAGTCTCCTGCAGTCCGAGGGAAAACTCTACTTTTATTGCTTACTCTGGAAGGGAGGGGACTAGTGAATCTGGTCAGTGTCAGCTCTTTTGAGTTTTTTTCCTGGTTAAGCAGCTGCTTACAGAATGGAATGCTTCAATTTTCTGGAAGCTTTTCCACAACAACAGCTTTTGTTGTTGTTGTTGTTGTTTTGCTAATATGTATACTATGGTATGTGTACGTATATAGTATGGTATGGAGGGAGTGGGGCAGATGATTTGTTTCATTGAATTTCATGCCTGCACCATCAAGAGCAATTACATTTCAAGAGCTGACTGAAGGAACTTCTCTGGTGAAGCCTCATCAATACTTGGACCTATTCTACATGGCAGGCTCTGAATGAGTTGCGGGAATGTTTCATGTGAAAGATATGAGTCTTTGGGGTTTATCAGGCAGACTGTGCAGGAAGCCACTGGGATGGCTGTCGCTCACCTGGTGCCTCAGAAAAGGGGCGGGGTGTTTTCCGGGGTTAGATCCAGGAATAGGTGTCCCTCCCTCTGAGTGTTGCTCTCTCCCTCTCTCTTGTAGTTCAGGTCCTAGGTGAAGCACACTGGTATCAGTGAGCAGATCCCAGGAGAGGTGTACATTGCTTAGCCAGGGATCGAGCCTCTTAAGGGGTTCCGACTGTGGGGAGCTGATGCAGACAACCACACAGGCGGGCTTGAAACCACCTCTTTAACCCCAAACTCATCTTGGGCTCTGTAACCCCACGCGACTGTTGGACTACAACCGTTTGTAAGATTTGGAACCGCGATCACCGAGCTTAACTCCTGGCTCTCAGAAACTTAGAGATCACAAATAGTTTAAGGGGTCAGGGTTTGGAGCTGTTTCTTATGCAGCAATAGGTGACTATGAGACTTTTTTCCCCCCCAATGCCCGCTTTGCATGATTGCTTTACTGCCTCACTATGCTAGAGACATTTGCTCTCTGGGGTCCAATCTCAAATTATCAAGATGAAAGTCTTACCGACAGACCTTGGGTCAGATGTCCCCTCGTGGCTCCTTTTCCTCTACCTGGAAATGATGTGACAGGAGGTATGCAGACCTACATCTCTTAGGCTTAGGATTTTGTTCTTGTAATAATAAGAGAGGAAATACAGGCTGAAGGAGACTTCCTCCCAGACCCTGGATCAGACACAAACCACACCCAAACACCTTTTTGACAGAGAGATCCTTTACCAAACTGGGAAGAAAAGTTGAAGTGGCTGCTTTCTGACTCAGGCAGAAAACAACAGCAAATGACCTTGCAGGTGAATTTTTAAGAGAGAAGGGAAGATCTTAGAATGGGCCAGGCTGTGGTGGTAAAGGAGATAGGGGACCAGGGAGAAGGGGAAGGGAGCCAGGGAGAGGGGGAAGGGGGATTTGTCTCTGAGGGACAATGGACTGCCTCTGGATAGAGGGGAGACAGATGTGACCCACAGGCAAATGGTGGTTTATAAAGGTAAAGGGGAAACCCCCATGTAAGGATGAGGTGTTTAATTTTAGTTGGGCATGTTAATTAGGTGAGCCAAAGGGGACTTCTGATTGCTGGACTGTAATTCTTTGATAGCTGGATCTTGGTGGTCAGCCTCAGGAAGTGGAAGTGGCCAAATAAGGGAATAGACCTTGGTGGCTAGCTTTCGGAATGTAACCTAACGGTTTTTTACTAAGGCAGAGGGAATGGGAAGAAGGGCAAGGCCTGCCAGAGCCACATGCTGAAGTGTGCTAGTGTCCCTTCACAGGCCCCTTCAGAATTGCTGCTTTGAGTAAAGAAGCCTCGGAATGGTTTTATACGTGGTAACTGCAAATCTTCGTGTTGCGGTGCCTTTGGAAGATTCAATGCAAGCATCATAGGATGCCACCGTGTTACTACTTTTAATTTTTATATATGTACAAGATGGAAGCTAACTCTGGTGCAACACAACAGTGCTTCAGAAAGCTGTTTCCACGGCATTTTCACCGAGGGAGTACTGTTGACCATATTTTTTTTCCAGGAATAACAACACATAAGATAGATAACTGGCATTGTCTGGTGAATCATTGGACGATCCCCCAGGGAGATGTTCTCCTTTATCAGGAGTGATTCAGAAGTCTGTTAGGCAGAAATTGTCTCACGCTGCTGTTGGAGAGAAGGACTGTTACGTTCGCCTGGGGCATTACGAGTGGCTTAACATTTTATGTTTCATAGGTGCTTTCTAGTGGCAAACTGCAGTGATTTTCTTTTTTAAAGAGTGTGTTGAGTTTAGAATTGTATTGCAGTAATAAAGGACTGTCTTGTTGAAGACCTTCCTTTTTCCTTCTGTTTTATTAGGGCTGTCCCACAAAGCACAGTGACATGAGCTGTTGAGGGATTGTAACTTCTACCCTGAAGTGGTTAAAAAAAAAATCCCCCAAACACCTGTGCATGTTTTTCAGCTTTAGAAAAATTAGAGTGTGAGACAATTTATTTGGATAAAACATTTAGAGCAAAAAAAGTTACACATATAATAGTGTGGAGTGATTCTTAATAGGTGTCTATAATGATGTTCACCTGGAAATGGTAACCTAGTTCGTGTAAGTTTGACACTGAGGTTTTTGCAATGCGATTAAAGGGCAGGTGAATTTACTTACATGCCTCATGAACGCAGCACATTGGCCCAGGCCCTAGGAGTCCTCGTGCTTTGAGGGCGTCTAGGAATCCAGAAGTCGGCTGTGAAGGCTTGGATATGGCAACTTGGCACTCAGACATTAGGCTTAGAGCTACTTCATGAGGAAGGAGAAAACAGTGGTTGCTGTGCATATTGGTGGAAGATCCTGTGGAACAAAGACTTTACGGAGGTAGGAGAGGGTTGCAGGAATGGGTGTGAAAACGTCCACCCCGGACCCAGCTTCCTGGAAACCGGGTGCTTATTCTTTTATAGGGTTTTATTATTATTATAATTAATTTTAAATGTGTGTACATTTTTACAGGATCTTGCTGTGTACTCCATCCAAGTCTCGGACTTGAAGATTCTTCTGCCCTACCCTCCTAAGTACTAGAGCTATAGGTATGACTCACCATGGTTCGTCTCCCCATGCTGAGAGTTTGGTGAAAGTTAAAGTGTAGAGTTCCCTTTAGGACCAAAGGAACTATAATCATGTAGCTTGAAGGCCATCTGTAATTAGTGAAAAAAAACCATCTTTTCTGCTGTTCCCTCAAAGAAGAATATGCTGTAAATTCCCAACAAAGAAGGAACCACTGGCAGTTTTAACAAAGGGGAGACCAGACAGCAGCACCTTGAGGCTCACTGGGCATATGAAGAGTTAGGGGTAAAGGACTAACAAATTACAGAACTCCTTTAGTATTGTGGTGGTGGTGATGATGGTGATGATGATGGTGGTGGTGGTGGGTGGTGGATGGTGGTGATGATGGTGGTGGTAGTGGTTGGGTGTTGGTGGTGGTGATGATTGTGGTGGTGGTAGTAGTGGTTGAGTGGTGGTGGTGGTGGTGGTGGTGGTGGTGGTGGCAGTGTATTTCAGTTCCATTAAAAAATCGATCATAGTTATTTCAGCTGAGTAGTGGTGAGAAGAGGGACTTGAATAAAGACACAATAGACACACACCCTCCTCCAAAAACCAGGACAAACCACTCTTATATTGGAAATTCAGTCCTTTAAATTTTTTTTTTCAGTGAGAGTTGCTATAGTCTGGAAAAAGTTTGGTTTTGTCTGATAGAAATGCTCTATTTTCTAGTAGGCAATCTCAAGCTGTCATCCAAACCACAAAGAAATGGTATATTAAGTGTATCCCTATACTGATGTACAAATTTGCAATATTGTCATGAAGCAAAAAAAAGGAGCAACTCAGCTACATCTTATGAGGAGGCAGCAGTCCTTGGCTGGGGGAGGTTGGCCCTCTCTATCCAGTCAGGTTGTTTTGAGTTCTTTTCCTCTAGAAGCCATGTGGGTGTTAGGTTTTCTTCTAGGGGCAGTGAACTCACAATTCATACCGCCATATTATAGGAGAGATTCACTTTGAGGGAAGTGTACAGGGATGGCGAGATTGCAACCTTTCCAGGGCCTGAGCAAATCACTTTCTTCAACGCGCCTCGTGACTTCGGCCCGGTTTCAAACTACCACGGTTTAGGACCTCCCTTGAATTTTCAGGAGGAACTAAGAGGGGGATAGGACTTTTTATCTCCAGCATTAGAAAGCGAACATCCAAGCCCTTGATATTCTTGTTGCAAATAACAGTTCTAGACTTCCCCCTTTTTTAACGGGCAGGGACCTGAAGGATCACATTTTCATCTTCAGTCAGTCACATATCAATCAATCAGTCAATAATGAAAAAGTACAAGGTGAATTATAAAAGTTCATTTGCAGTGACTAAACATACAGACACAAGAAAATCATCAGTAGCATTCCAACACATCTCAACTCAGAGACTATATTAAGATTATAGGTAAGATTAGGATTAACACAGGGATAGGGTTGTAGCTCAATCGGTAGAGTTTTTGCCTAAAATACACAAAGCCCTGGGCTCGATCCCCAGTATTGCATAAGCCAGGCATGATGATGCATGTATATAATTCCAAAATTTAGGAAGGATAGGCAGGAAGACTAGGAGTTCAAGATCATCCTTTGGTGTATACCAAAGTTCTGACCTACATGAGGCCCTGCTCAAAACAACAACAAAAAGAGCCAAACAAACAAAACCAAACAACAGACAGAACAAAACAAAACCAACCAATCAACCAAAAAAAAAAAAAAAATCCCAACCGACCAACCAACAAATAAAACAGAAGGGCTGGAGAGATGGTTGAGCCATTAAGAATGTATTGTTCTTGCAAGGAGCCTGAGTTCAGTTCCCAGAATACACATTAGGAGGCTCATAGCCCCAGGGCCATTCACGCCTCTGGCCTCTGTGGGCACCTGCACATATAACCTTCACCCTCCCATACATAAACTAAAAAAGAAAATAAAAATTAAAAGATACAGAATTGCTCAAACAAGACTTTTATAACTGTATTTCCACAGATTTTTTTTTTCTCATGCGGTATTGTGTTGAGCCTAAATGCACACTGAATACTAATAGAAGTCCTTTTGGAACCAAATTGATAGTGATGATATCCTTAAAGAGCTATAAGTGTGTAAGTAAGCTAAATGTTCCAAATTATTAGTTTTTTTTTTTTATCACTTTTAATGTCCAAATTGCTTATAGTTATAACATTCTTTGAAGCGGACCCAACACAAATGTACATCTGTGTTGCTGCTTCTTGAACTAAGGATACTACATGCCGTATTTATTTCTTGATGACAAGGACTCATTACTGTTATGAATGATTTTATTTTATGTTAATAGAGTTTCTCACAGGGTCAATCAAGTTATGTAGAAGGATTTGATTAATTTAGATTTTCAAGTAAGTTCAGATGACTCTTTTGCCTGTATTGTGTCTTCCTTACTCCAGGCTATTCTTGACAGTTCCGTGGTACTTTTAACAAACTCTTTTGGTTCTGTAACCCCTGTTTAAGTGTAAGTCATATAAACATTCAAAATAAGTAAACTAAATCTTATAGCAAATTATAATTTAGTAGCCTTTGCCTAAGAATTTGAGCCCCATACTTCTGAAAATACAATAAATTGAACATATTTGCTCTTTCAAAAATGTTTTAATGGTACTCACTATATTTCATTGACTCTAGTATATTAATTATGGAATAGACTGCTTTTCCATGTGCTACTTAAGAAAAAAAATGTTGTAGGTTATAAGAAGAATCCTTAACTGAGAGCTGTTAAAATGCAAGTCTGTCTTGGGAAAGCTGAAATATATGTGTGAGATAATGTTCTACATTACAGCGGTCTGGTGGTGATGGAAGCAGCAATTTTTCTTTTCCTCTGATGCTCACATTCTCATGTCAGAGGGGACATGGTATGTCAGGTGGTCATCAGTGCTCTGAAGGAGAATGAAAAGAAAAGGTGGTCAAGGGAAAGATTGACAAGTAGAAGGAAGAATGTTCTTTTTATACAGAGCAGTCAAGAAGTCAGGAAATGCACCTTTGATGGGAGGGTGATTGAGCAAAGACCAAACGGAAGGGAAGGAAAGAGATGCGGGAATTGGAGAAGGAAGCTCCAGAGCTTCAGACTGTGTGTCAGTGAGTGGAGAGATTCTGAAAAGGAGACATTTGATGTGTTGGAGGAGCACCCCAGGAGCCAGCTTGGCTGCTCTGGAAGAGATGCAGAGCAGGAAGCAACATCAGAGGCGGTGAAGCCCAAACTAAATCGGGCCCTGTTGACCTGGTAAGATTGTACCCTGTGCAAGGTTTGGAGCAGAGAAGTGACAGGCTGTGTCTGTATTCTAACAGAGACCCCATGGCTGCTGCATGGAAAAGACTAGGAAACTCCAGAGGTGGAAGCGAAGACGAGTAAGGAGATTAACAATTGTTCAGAAGAGAAGGGATAGAAGGTGAGACTGGAGTAGCATGGACCAGGATGGAGAGAAGTAGACAGATCTAGGATAGCTCTTGAAGGCTGATCTCACAGAATTTGTTAACAGAGTTCATAATGGAGTGTGGCAGAAGGAAGGGAAGCAAACAGGATGTCAAGGCTATTTGGCCCATGAAAGAATGAAGTTGGCATTATTGAGATGAGAAAAACTGTACAATGAAGAACAGGTGAAGTTGTGAGAAAACAGACTTGATTTACTATAAAATTTAATTTACTTATTTTCAATGTTTATCTGGCTAACACTGAAACAGGGGTTACAGAGCCAAAAAAGGAGGTTGAAAGTATCATATCATTTTGTACATGTAGAATTTAGAATATTTTCCATTTTCCATTGAAAAGTAAAATAGACATTTTAGTTGAATACACAAATGTGTTCAGGGGAGAGATACAGACCACAGATCACAGATGTAGACCACAGATCACAGATGTAGACCACATACAGTGCCAGATAATGCAGAAAATCCATGGATTACTGATAAAAGGACTATTTATTAATGGATTATATGGGGAAACAACTCACTGATACAGGATAAGGCAAATTCAGTTACAGAGTCCCTGGAAGGCTGAGAACCTGTCCCGCACTGCTTCACACCGCCTGACTGGATCTTCACCATCCAAGAGCGGGAGAGAGGAGGGGCCCTGCACACATACTCCCCAGATCTTAAGCTAGCCAAGAAGCCACACCCTAGGGGCTGGTACCCTAAGGCCATAGGTAGAATGAATACCCACTACACTTTGGAGTCAAGACAAATGGAGACAGTGTTAACTGTTCATAAATTGAACAAAATAAAGCCAGGTATTGATTACTGATAAAGACTAAGAATGGCTGTTGGCTATGTTGGTGCACGTCTTTAATCCCAGCACTCAGGAGGCAGAAGCAGGTGGATCTCTGTGAGTTCAAGGTCAGCCAAGTCTACATAAGTGAATGACAGGCTAGCTAAGGCTACATAGCCTCTGTCTCAACACCATCACCACCACCACCACCACCACCACCACCACCACCAACGACAACAACAACAACAACAACAACAACAACTCCACAAGACTAAGAACAGGAGGGCTGAATATGTAAGTCTAAAACATTTACAACTACTTTGGAAGGCATAGTATAGTAATAAAACATTTGGACCTCAGGGTACGTTTATTCTCAGAAGACTCTTCTAAGAAATGAAGTGGGATCAAACAAAACCATGTGCTCTTTATGGTTTGCATTGTTCTTTGAAAACTTAGGGGAGCATGAATTATTAAAGGAAAATCTTGGGAATACAAGGCCTCAAAGGATTTAGAGTTTATCATTGGAAACTCCCCATGCTCTTCTAAATGGAGATGTCTGTGTTAATGGCGCCTAGGCAGATGATAACTTGGACTTCATATGTAATGATACTTCAGCCATAATTTATTTGAGGGGAAGCTGGGGACTCAACAAAAACCTAAAACAGCTAAAACTATAGGGTATAGGGAGGCTCCATTATGAAATTCAAGTTGGGAATTCAAGAGGCTGCTACAGTTGTAGAGAATCTGAAGAATGAATAATTGGTTTAGTTACCTGCAACATCCAGAAGATATAAATATGATCCATTAACAGACAGCTGCAGGTATTTGCTGTCTGAACAATCGCCAACACTGAGACCTCGAGGCAGAATGATTACCATATCCCTGTTCCTCAGATTCTAGCCTCTAAGTGCGTCTCTATATCACAACACCTTTTCCTTCATGTGTTTGAACAAAAGAAGACAAGTGGGGTTTGCGAGGATCATTTTCATCTCACAAATAAAGAATATGAGGTTCAAATACCAGGAGGAGGGGTTAAATATGATAAAAAATATGACTATAATAGGGTGGGTATTACTAGAACGTGGAAAAAAATCACCTCTGTTTTTCTGTGCTTGCTTTTGTGTTTGTGCCTATATGCTTTCATGCATACATATGACTGCCGGAGTCTATAAACAGATTTTCAGGCTCTTTCCCCCCTTTTCCTTTATTGCGTGTAGGGCATGCCTTAAAAATAACCCTTCTGACCAATTTTGCTCTTAGAGCTTCAGGAGTCTAGATGAGTGGCAAATGTTATAGGTTTTCACATGGAATAGCTATTAAAAAGCCTTTGTATGTGGACGATAAGGGCACTGACAGGTATTGTTGGCAAACTGTTTAGCAGCTGCTTTTGTTCTTTCTGGCAGCAGGGGTGAGTTCGAGCTGAGGCATCCCTGCTACTACTCTCTAGGTCCCTATTTGTGAAATGGTTGGCTGCTTCAGGTGAGGAAGTGGATGGCCGGGAAGCATTTTCTCTGTGCAGTGTTAAGTGCTCCTTGTGGACCGGGCTGCCAGAGGGAGATGGAAACCTGGCAAATTACTGCTCTTCTCCAGCAGCTCTTTATGTGCTTTCCTATGGAGGGAAAGCCAAAAAGAAAAAGGCGGCAGCGGCAGGCAGGTGCTCGCACCGTCCTCTCTTTGGTGTGTGGCCAGCTGCTGGGGCTTGCATTTGTGACCACAGTGTCCGAGTGGGCAGCAGAGTCCGTGGTTGTCTGACAGCTGCTCACTTACCAGCAGAGGTGGCAAACAGGTGAAGCACTGGAGTGTTACACCATAAAATATTTAGAGAAAGCTGTGGATCTAGTTTCCTTTTCATTACTTCTCCAGATCTATACCCTAGTAGCTTTGCCGAAAGGCCAGAATCAAACCAAAGATGTCCCTAGAGCCCAGTTAAGCACTTTGCACTGTTTACTTAATATTTTTAAAGATAAGAAAAACCCGCTTTGGAAGATCGAGCAGAACAAAAGAATAAACCCTTATGGACCCCGAGGGCACTTCACCTTTAAGACATCAAAGCCGCCAGGAAAACAAGACTTTCACTTTTTTAGCACTAGATGAAGCAAGGGCTAGGTCAGCTCCAGTCTGCGAACATCCTGCTCTGCCTTCCTCCTGGTGGAGTTTGACAGCCACAGAAAACGTCCCTTCACCATCATGCTTCACAACACGTTTTATTTCAAATGTCTGAACAGAGGCACACAATCAAGTGTGCTTTGCCGGGATGTATAGGGCTTGAAATGGAAACAGTCATATTAGATTTGCCCCTGATTCAGAACAGGCTTTCCAGGTCTGATCTGGGGTTTGGTATTATATGACCTCTGTGCCAGAAACAGGTTGTGTGACGGTGGGCAAGTTACTCAAGCTTTTCAGAGCCCGAGTTTCCACATCTGAACAAGAAGAATCGATATCTACCATACCTAGCTGTTGTGGGAGTTAAGATACCGTACAGATGCAGCATCTCATTCGAAGCCTTGCTCATCATGAGCACTCATTGCTTGTGGAGGTCACTAGGACTAAAAAAAGGATCATTCAGTTTTATCTGAATCTCATTTTCTTTATTTGTGAAGAGATGACAACATCAGTATTTTATAGAGTTATAATAGTTGAATGAATATGACATATGTGAATACTTTGTGTGTATTAAATACCACATTCAACATGAAATACACTTGTAACAAGTGGATTTTAAGAGCTGATTGAAGAGAACAGTAGAAGAGAAGCAGAAGAAGGGGTTGGAGAGATGGCTCACTGGTCAAGAGTATTCACTCCTCTATCAGAAAACCAGAGTTTGGATCCCAGCAGCCACATTGGGCAGCTCACAAACTCCTGTGACTCCAGCTCCAAGGTATCTATTTCATGCCCTGCTTGTGACTTTTCTGGACACTGGCACACACACACACACACACACACACACACACACACACACACGCACACACAAGTACGTACGTATGTAAACACATGTACACACATACACATGTGTATACACACACACACAAACACATACTCAATCTTAAAAAAGGCATCTCTGGGCCTTGGAGAAATAGCTCAGCAGTTAATAGCTCTTGCTGCTCTTCCAGAGGAAGAGTTCAGTTCCCAGTACCCATGTTGGGTGGCTTATCACTATGTGTAACTTCAGTTTCAGGAAATCTGAATCCTTCTTCTGGCCACCACAGTTACCTACACACAGATGACACACACACACACACACACACACACACACACACACACACACACGCATGCACGCACGCACACACAAGTATGTACGTATGTAAACACATGTACACACATACACATGTGTATACACACACATACAAACACATACTCAATCTTAAAAAAGGCATCTCTGGGTCTTGGAGAAATAGCTCAGCAGTTAATAGCTCTTGCTGCTCTTCCAGAGGACTCTAGTTCAGTTCCCAGTGCCCGTGTTGGGTGGCTTATCACTATGTGTAACTTCGGTTTCAGGGAATCTGAATCCTTCTTCTGGCCACCACAGTTACCTACACACAGATCACACACACACACACACACACACACACACACACACACACACACACGCACACACAAAAATAAAAATAAATATTTTTTTAAAGACAAAGAAAGTAGAGAGCAGGAAAGTTGCAAGCATATTCGCAAAGTGGTTGGTACATTATTGGAGGTGGAAGAAGAGAATTAAAGGTCTTGACAAAACTATTTCAAGGGGAAACAAAATCCCTTGTCAAAACCAAACAAAATATAACCTATCTCCCTCCAAGTTGCTCCTGCACATCTTAAGACTATATTAATTACAGCTTTATCCTCAGGTGAATATTCTGACCTTCTACTGCATGCTATTGTTCCCAATATAATTATGAAAAGAATACTGTGACTATGGGATGGATTCAGTGCTGGAGAACATCACACCGATCTCCTCATTAGCCCCAGGGCCTATTCAATGGCCCAGCCCAGCTTCTCATGCTTGAGAAGGTTACAGGTGTTCTAGCTATGACCCCATTTCTCCTATAGTGTAAAGTGCAAATGGATTTAAAGAGTTAAATTTAAGGCAGGTTCAGTAATATATTTCTATTTAGGAAGAGGGAAATTGGATATTTTTTGTATGCTACATTGCTGTGGAATAATCATCTTGTACACTGTAAAGATTTGTCACTCAAATTGGTTTAATAAAATGCTGATTGGCCAGTAGCAGGGTAGGAAGTATAAGCAGAGAGATCAAACTAAGAATGCTGGGAAGGGGAAAAGCAGTGTTGGGAGTCGCCAGCCAGTCACAGAGGAGGCAAGATGATGTTGTACTGAGAAAAGGTACCAAGCCATGTGGCTAAACTTAGATAAGAATTATGAGTTAATTTAAATGTAAGAGCTAGTTAGTAATAAGCCTGAGCTACTGACCAAGCATTTACAATTAATAAAGGCACCTGAGTGATTATTTGTGAAGCAGCTGCCAGGTATTTGGGAGTTGCTGGCGGGACAGAAACCTCTGACTACACTACATATCTTTAAATTAAAAAAAAATCATACAATATATTTTGGTCATATTTTTCCCTCTCCCAACTCCTTCCTTATTCTCCCTCCACAAATCACTACCCAACCAATTTCATGTTTTCTTTTAAAAAAAAACTTGCAACAACAACAACAAAACCAAAAATTGAAAATCAAAACAGAAACCAAAAAGAAAACAAATAGAATCAATAAGACAAAGCAAAAAGCACATACACAAGGAGTATGTTTTGTGTTGGCCAACTACTCCTTGGCATGGGACCTGCCTTTGAGTGTGCTTGATAAGCCCAGTGACACTCTACTGAGTATATCTAGCCTCAGGTTCTTCTCCACTTTAGCAGTGTTAGCTCTGGGTTACATCTCATGGAGTAGACTTTAAATAAAAAAAAAGTGATTGGTTACTCCTAAATTTATGCTACCATTGTACCAGTACATGTTGCAGGCAGATCACTGTTCTAAGTTGCAAGGTTTGTAGCTGGGTGACACTGATGATTAATTTTCTTCTCTGTTAGCATGCAAAGCAGCTTCTAGCACCATTAATAATGTCAATAATGTGAAGTTTCAGCTGAGCACATCTCAATTTCTTCATGACCTATGACAATAATTTGTGTCTTTAGCAATAAGAGTCCAAATTACCTGAATTTTAATTCAGGTTATGGAGAATAACTAATAGCTTTACTATTGTAAAGCTGTGATGGTTGGGGGTAGTTAATATGACCTCTCTGGGTCCAATGACTCAGCAAGATATACCTATTAGCATTGGAGGCTTTACTTGGTGGCATATGATGTTTAGTTGGGGCATTGGATCCCCCATTATACAGTGACTCCATTTAAATTCCTTTAACACATGTGTGTATTTTAGTGTGCTTCTACAGCAGTAGGTTTTCATATGGTTTTTCAAATGTAGGCAGAGTTTTTCTGTGTCTCAGCAGCTGCTCCCAAATAACCATGCAGAAACTTAATATTAATTATAAATGCTTGGCCAATATCTCAGGGCTGTTACCAGTTAACTCTTACAACTTAAACTAACCCATTTATATTTATATTCTGCCATGTGACATTACCTTTCTTTCATTTTGCACCTCCTGTTTCCTTTCCGTGTCTGGGTGGCAATTCCTCTGACTCTGTCTTTCTTCTTCCCAGTGTCCTTAGTCTGGTTTTCCTGCCTAACCTCATCCTGTTCAACTATTGGTCAGTCAGCTTCCTTATTAAACCAATCACAGTGTAAAGGAATATTATTCTATATCAGTCTTAGTTATCTCTCCCCATATTCTCTTTTTTACCCTTTTCTCCCCTCTCTCTCCCCATTTAATCCTCTTCTACTTCCCCCTTTATCTCTTTATATCAGTATACTGATATTCCAAGAAAGGGACAATTGAGTATGCTACATAACTTAATCCATGTGGCCTTAAATCTATGTATGCATATGTAAAAATCCTTTTTTTCCTGAGCTATCATGGATGGGCACACATTCCTTTTATCTGCGTTGAAATTTTTTTTTTCATTTCTTCAGTCACACACAAGTCTGTAAGGGAATCCAGAAGAATATTAGTGCGGACACGTAAGTTCATTTGAACTGGTGTGGAATGGCTGTCAGGATGCAGAGTGGTTCTTCAGATCTATGAAAGAATAATGGGTGAGTAACCACTATAAACTAGCCCGCATCACAGGTTGGGACCCATAGAAATTGAGCTAATGCAAGTCATTATTTGAGATCATGTGTGACATGCCCCGTGATGGTAGTTCTCACGGTGTATTATATGATGAAGCTGCTGGTCCTCACTGCCATGGGATTTAAAGGCCTCAGAGCTGTGTGTGTGACCCACGTGGAGTTTTGCATAAAACTTCTAATTGCTTCTTTAATTCCCTCTTAAATATGTTTGCAGTCACTGTCTCTCTTCATATTTCTAAATGTGTGTGTCATGTGGATCCTTATCTATATATGTCCATAGCAGCATTTTATTGTCACTTATAAAATTTTTGGAGCTTTTTAAAAGTACTGACTCAATGGGGCACTTAACTGAACCAAATATGAGAACTGAAGACAGATATTTGATGCTAAATTAAAATGAATATTATAAATATTAAGTGGCTTTAGTATTCACTTAATGTCCTTAAGTTTCTGCATTTTTCAGATTTTAGAGAGCAAGGACCTCAGTTACCTTGTATTCTTTTCGTTTTCAAAGTCATTGGCCCTCTAATAGATAGTGTATCAGCTTGCAAAAAGAGCAACTCCCCACTCTCCCTGCAGCCGTATGGCTACAATGTTGCCCGGTACCGCTCTTTTGAGAGTGTGTTTCTTTTATCTGTGAATCCAAGCTGGTTTTTCATCTCACTTTGGCCAGTGGAATAAAACTTCTTTCTTATTCATCTTCAACATTATGTTCCCCATGTTCCCTGTGTTTCCAAGGAAGCCAGAGACATCAATTGTAGGACCTTGCAGTATTCTCTAAGGCTGTGGTTCTTGAACACTTTGGGAGGGTTGAAAGACCCTTTAACGTGAGTCGCATATCAAATATCCTGCATATTACATATCTACATTATGATTCATAACACTAGCAAAATTACAGTTATGAAGTAGCAAGAAAAATAATTTTATGGTTGGGGGTCACTACAACATGAGTAACTGTGTTAAAGGGTCGCAGCATTGGTAAGGTTGAGAACCACTACCCTCAGGTAAGGATGAAGGAAAAACCCCTGTACACTGGAGAACAGAGCCAGGAGAATACAGATAGGGTGCAGGGCACAGGTGGTATATCTTTATTTTTTTTCTGTGTTTTGCTAGTGACAAGTGTCAGTGGGAGCTCTCAAGGTATATAAGTTTGAGAAAGTATAAACTTGACAAAATGATCAAGTGTTGAATATAAATTAAAAGCTGTTTTGTGAATTGCAAGACCCTTTCTTCCCTCTCTCTTCAAAAATTGTAGATTTTTTTTAAACTCTGACATCTGAGACTGGGTGTTTCTGTCTCCCAATTCCCACGTCGTTTATTTTCAGTTTTCTTTTTTGAGGTGTTAGGATAATACCATGCAGGACGGTGAGAATGCAGATGCTTTCTAAGCCTCCAGAGGCTGAACCAACTGTGGAGTGATTTAGGGGCAACCAGACAATGCTTCATTACCCAGGAAACTGACCCTTCTCCGATCTGCTGTAAATGAGATCTGAAAACTTTCTCCATCCTATTATCTTGTCAATTCCTAGCATCACTCTCTAACAAGAGAGTTGAAATGCATTATAGCTTTGGCCAGAACAAAAAGTAGTTAGGACTTAGTGGACTGTAACTTGGGTTCAAATCCAAATGGGTAATATTTAGCTCATAATATGATTTTTTTCATGCAGATCACAATGTTTACATCTTGCATTTCTCTGTGTCAGCGATTCTCCGATGGAAGGCACTAGAGAACTGCAAGCTGGATCTGGAGGGGTCCTTCTAGATGTCCACCGTCCACCTCTGAACACTGACCCTTTCCAGAATAGAAATTGAAAATTTTTCCTATGAAAATTTCCCTTATGTTATTACTTGCATCCGTGAATTTACCACTTTCCTGC